>JANZXP010084526.1:0-26187 GCA_027576715.1 Erythroxylum flavicans
GAGTTAACTGACTATGCATTAATATGGTGGGATCAGTTGGTGACGTCTCGAAGGAGGAATAGAGAGTACCCCATCACTACTTGGGCAGCAATGAAGGCGTGTATGAGGAAGCGATTTGTTCCTTCATATTATTACCGAGAGATGCATCAAAAGCTCCAAGGACTCACACAAGGGTCTAAGTCAGTGGAGGACTACCACAAGGAGATGGAGCTAGCCATGATCAGAGCTAATATTGAGGAGGACCTAGAGGCTGCTATGGCACGTTTCTTAAGTGGGTTAAACCGGGAGATAGCCAATGTGGTGGATTTGCAACACTATGTGGAGATTGAAGACATAGTGAACATGGCCATAAAAGTGGAGAGGCAACTCAAAGCTAGAGTGACAGCAAGGGGTGGAACAAGTTTTAGCCATAATTGGAACTCAAAATGGGCCAAAAGGAAGGAGAGACCGGTGGACAAAGGTGTCGACTTTAAGGAGACTCTAAAGAGGCCTAATGTAGGGGCTGAAACAAAAGGTACACCTAACACCCAAGCATCTTCTAGTAAATATTCTAGTTTTAAATGCTTTAAATGTTTGGGTTTGGGCCATATTGCATCCCAATGCCCTAATAAGAAAGTTATGTACATGAGGGATAATGGGATAGTTGAGTCTGTGGATGATAGTAAATGTGATCCCTTGCCATGTGATGATTGTGATGATGATTGTGTAGAGAAGGCTGCCATAGGAGAAGCACTTGTTAGGAGGGTTTTGAGTGCTCGGGTAAAGGAGAAGGCTTTATATCAGAGAGAAAACTTATTTCATTCAAGGTGGATAGTGGAGGAAAAGTTTGTAATCTGATCATAGATGGGAGTAGTTGCTCAAATGTAGCTACTATGACTATGGTAACTAAATTGGGGTTAACATGTAGGAAGCATCCTGAGCCATACAAGTTACAATGGTGTAATGACAGTGGTGAGGTGAAAGTGACAAAGCAAATGTTATTGTCATTTTCAATGGGTAGATATGAGGATGAGGTACTTTGTGATGTAGTACCTATGCGGGCAGGTCATTTGTTGTAAGGGAGACCTTGGCAATTTGATAGGCATGTAGAGCATGATGGGGTCAAAGAAATGAAAAGGGAGAAGGGTTCGGGTAGTGAGGTTCAAAAAAAGGAAGAGGAAAAAGAGGCCCAAAAGAAATATGAGATTGGTCCAATGGAGAGTGACTGCACGAGTGAGGAAAAGAAAGTGAGATGTGCAGGAGAGAAAAGTGTAGAGCGAGAAAAAAAGAGTGAGAGCAAATTAAGAAGGTGACCTTGTTTGTAAAGGAAAAATATTTTAGGAGAGCATGTGAAGAGAAAAGAGCACTTGTGGTGGTTAGATATAGGGAGTGTTTTATGGCAGAAACTAACCCTAATCAAGATTTGCCAAGTGTTTTTATGCCTTTTTTACAGGAATATGGAGATATCTTCCCTAAAGAGATACTTAAAGGGCTACCACCCTTACAGGGTATTGAGCATCAAATTGACTTCATGCCCGGAGCTCAATTACCAAAACCAACCATCCTATAGGAGCAATCCTGAGGAGACAAAGGAGCTTCAAAGAGAAGTGGATGAGCTATTGGAGAAAATCAATGACAACATTTATAAGATAGACTTACCAGGTAAGTATGATGTGTCTGCTACCTTCAATGTTGTTGACTTATTTCCTTTTGTATGGATTTAGATTCGAGGACGAATCTTCTTGAGGAGGGAGGGGTTGATGTGAGCAGGAGCACAGATTGCCATGGAGTTAGCATGAATGATAGAGGCAAGGGAGGAGAGCTAGCTATGCCAATTGGGCCCATAATCGGAGCTAGGGCCAATAGACTTAAGGAGGCTCTCCATGTGTATGTGGGCTATCTTTTGGAGAGGATGGAACAATCCAAGCCTATAGGAGGAGACCTTTATGCATCCCAGCCCAAATTGATCCATCTAACTTAAATCCTGAGATCGGATATCGTTGGGACGTGAAGACTTGGACTATTAAGCCCATACATTAGACCTTTTAGTTATTTCAAATTAAGACATCTTTTTTTGTTTTGGGCTAACCCATGTTAAAGCCCGAGTACTTATTATTAAACCTAGGTATAAATAGTTTCATTAGGTTGGTTATTGTAGGATGAACTATTATCTTTTGATTGAGTCGTCAGCCATAGTGAGGTTTATTCCTCTTGTTCTTATTTCAACATGAATCAATAATTCACTTATGAAATTTTCCCAAATTGTGGCGTGTTTGTTTAATTTAACCTTCTTGGTTTTACTTCTGATCATCTAGGTTGCTCGAATCATGTATTCGTGAGGTCTAGTAGGGATTGAACCTTGCGTATCCTCTTATTTTGTTAAATTTCAAATTTTGTTCTTCCTTGTCCTTCCCTTACTAAAACTTTCAAACATCCACAAACCCATCAATCAGATGCCATCAGCGCGTTATAACTCCTTGTATGCTTGATGTTTTGCCTCCCATGTAGAGATCCACTATGGCTTCTCCTTCTTCTCCAACTCGTTCTTGTTGGAATGGATGGAGTAGACTGATCTCGTCACAATGCACTAAGGTTGAAAGAGTTGCTAACTTGTGAAAGTAACGATCCTTATGGTTCACCCACAATGTTCTTAATAAGTTTAACAATTATTTTATGGGAGAGTGATTCAATGCATGAAGACTTGAAAGAAGGGAGTGTTTTTGGCTTAAAGATGGCGAGAAGAGTGTAGTATTCTACCAAAGAGAAAAAAACTCTCTTAAAGGAACTACGAAATTCCATTTTATAGGCCACCAAAAGGTGCTTTTGAAGAGTCATGACTCTTCCAAGAGTTATGTCTCTAGACGAAACATCATGACTCCTCCAAGAGTTATGTCTCTTGGCAAAACATCATGACTCTTGGCCAAGGGACACATCCTTTGGCAAAGAGTCATGTATCTTCACTTAAAGTCGTGATGATACACCCATGACCATTCATTCTTGTACATGAACCTCTTTTCGACCAAATGGTCACAACCATTGGCCGAAACAACATATCCTTTCATCCAAAGTACATATACCTTGGTGAAAGGGTGTCATGTATGTTCATTATAAGGCAAGTTTAATTCAACCTCTTGACCAAATTGATCCTTTCTTGGTCGAATTCATGTATTCTTGTGGAGTCAATGAACTTGCACTCTAATTGCAAGCATGGGAAGATGCATTAATGCATGCTACAGCTCATGGTACACCCTAGTGTCCATTGTGCACTTAAGCAAGCTAGATTCCTTCATTTAGCACCACCAATTTCGCCCATTAAGCTTTGAGTTTCAACTCCAACTCATGCTCCTTAATTGGCTCTTCTAGCTTAACTAGTGTGAACACATTTATAGCTAGATTCAATTCCCCAGAATCAAAGATGAGTTAGGATAATCTCAATTGAGTCCAATTGAGCTTATCCCTAGCTTTCTAGCTATTAATTAGTTTTAATGAGCTCCCACGAGCTTACCTTAAGCTAGCTTTAGACACTTGAGCTAAGGGAAAGTCCTATCAAGCCACTTATAGCTTACATGAGCTTTATTGAGCTCCCTTGTGCTGAGGGTTAGCTCCTTACATGAAACCCAAGCACCTTCAAATATATCTTGGTGCATCAAATGGAATTTGTAGCACTTAAGCTATAAAATTCCAACAAGCTCCCACTCCCACAAAGATATATTCAAAAAAATATACTCCCACTCCAACAGAACATAGTCAACAAGTGAACATACAAAACCGAAAACAAATAATGGTTGAAGCACATAATTTTGAGTTATGGGTGCAACCTTAGGCGTATAAACAAAATCGCTTTACATTGTGGTTGTTAGACCCACAATGAAAGATTGTCACTCTCCTCGCTTTTGAACAAATCAAGCTTACTTGAACAAATCAAGTTATGCCTCTCAAACCCCAAGACATTTTGATACACATGTTTAACCACATGCAGACTCCTTTGTGAGTTTTAACTCATAAAACTCATTAATGTATTAAAACCTCAAGTGCATTTGGTTTCTTTCTCACATCACACTCAATCTTTCATATTGTAAAAAACTATATGTGGCGCCAAGATTGAATAATGTGATTGTATATCATTTATAATGGGCAACATATGCTATCATAGTTATGCAACTCTTGCAATTATATTTATGTAGACAACTTATGCATTTATCCCTTTCTTTTAGCTTCGAACTACTAGAAAATTTAAAAAACATGATCATCTAAAAGGAGGATACTCCAGTCCTATTTCTCCCAAGACCTTTGACAACCAATTAAGAAGACCATAATAATCCTCAATTTTCTAATAGCAAGCCATAGTCACTAAGGGGTTTGAATGAAGAATCTCACACATAAGCAAGACAAGAGACAAATTGCTTATTTTTTTTGGTTGGTCAATTTCATGGTTAACTATGGAACATTCGGAACACATCCCTTTGATGTTCCCTAAACACATCCTTAAATATTTTACTACTCCACTCCCACTTAGAGGGGTGTGTCAATTCTCCCTCTTAAAACATTGAGATGTGTAACTCCTATTATTCTCGATAATAGGAGGACATGTCAAACAACCATGAAATACTCCTTATTATCACTTTTGAGAATGAAATTATAGCATAGTATGTATGAGTGGACATACAAACTTGATGACCTTGATCACCTTATATCCATGCATAATCAAGACGACCATAAAATTAAAGTTGTCATGTGTTGGTTCATGACTACCACTTAAATGTATGACTCACAAGTCACATATCCCTTTTAAGAGATAACATACATTTAAGACTTTAGCGGTCTCATCCTTGATCTTACGCAAAGATGCAAAGGTGGCTGGCTCATGTGAGAAAACCAACCTCAGCCTTTGATTGACACGTATGGTTTTTGTTGTGGTTTCAAAGTGAAATGCACCAATAATTGATAAACAACTTTTCATTTATCAAACATCTTACATGTGTGACACAAGGAGAAAATTACACCAACATTTCATAATCTAAGAACCATTGCCTTTACATGTTTAGCAAAATGAAATGGTGGCAATGGCTTAGTCATAGGCTCAGCCACCATTAAGTCTGTAGATATGTATAACTTAATTTCTCCCTCTTCTATTGCATCTCTAACAAAATGATACTTCCTGCTAGTGTGCTTAGTCTTTCCATGATACTTAGGGTCCTTAGTGTAAGCCAAAGCTGCCATACTATCACAATAGATAGTTATGGGCCTTTACAAAGGCACAATTGATCCTAAGTGCTAAATAAAATTTCCAAGCCACAAGGCCTCTTGCACAGCCGAGGCACTGGCAATAAATTCAGCCTCCATTGTTGATGATTTTGTGCAAGTTGTTTCTTGCTACTCCAAGAAATAGCCCCATTATTTATCATGAAGACATAGCCAGATGTAGATTTGCACAAATCACGATCACCACCCCAATTAGCATCAGTGTAGCCATGCAAACCAAGATTCTCTCCTTGGTAGCATAGCCAATAGTTCTTTGTACTCTTAAGATACCTAAGGACCTTTTTCACACATTTCCAATGCTCGATTCCAGGGTTAGAAGAATATCTTGTCAGCATACCTATAGCTTGGCTAATGTCAGGTCGTGTACACAACATGGCATACATTAGCCTTCCAATGGCACTTAGGTATGAGAACTTTTTCATTTTCTCCTTTTCTTGAGCAAAAAGAGGACACAAATCTTGCCCTAGCTTGCAACCATATGTAAGTGGTGTACTCATTGGTTTTGAGTTTGTCAGTTAAAACTTGCAAAAATCTTATCAATATAAGGTTCTTGAGACAAGGCTAACATATTTGCTTTCCTATCTCTTAGGACTTAACACCAAGGATATAGGCAGCTTCTCCCATATCCTTCATGTCGAAGGTGGAAGACAACTATCCATCCTTTCATGGTTTTCAACAAACTCAATCCATTACTTGCTATCAATATGTCATCCACATATAAAGTCATAATGGTAAATTTGGACCCAGAAGTGTACACATAAACACAATGGTCTTCATGCATAATCACAAAATCAAAGTTGTGATTGCATCATGAAACAAAAAGAAAGTTTGTGATTGCATCATGAAACTTCAAGTACCACTATCTTGACGCTTGCTTAAGACCGTATATAGACTTCTTAAGTCTACATACTTTGTGCTCTTGACCCTTTTCAACAAACCCATTGGGTTGTTGCATGTAAATCTCCTCTCTCAAATCACCATTGAGAAAGGAGGTCTTTACATCCATTTGATGCAATTCCAGGTTCAAATAAGCCATGATAGCAAGTAATTATCTGATGGGATTGATTTCACAACTTAAAATCTATAACCTCCTTCTGTGTGAAGTCCTTGGCCACCAATTGGGCCTTGTACTTTTCAACAGTACCATCAGAATTCAATTTTATCTTGAGAACCCACTTCTTCCCAATAGCCCTTTGGCAAGGAGATAATTCAGCTAAGTCCCAAACCTTATTGAGATGCATCGAATTAATCTCATCTTACATTTCCATTAGCCATTTCTCTTTATGAACACCTTCAAGAGCTTCTTGCACATTACTTGGTTCATCAATCTCAGATGACAACAAGTTTGCCTCACTTCCCTCCAAAATCCACCATTCTTTTCATGCTCCAAATTGCCTATTTGAACGTCTCAATTAGGCATGGGAGGAGGCTCATCATGATCTTGCCTTATAGCCTAATCATATGATTCTTGAACTCCCTCAACTCCCTCTTGAACTTGTTCAACAAGAACTTCTTCTTGTTGTTCATTCACAAGTGGGGATGCAGGAGGCACTTGAACAGTCTCTTGTTTGAGGAACTTCCATCACGGAAGGTGTAGTCAATGGTGTTTCTAAAACACTAGACTAACCTTGCACAAAGGTCTCGATCAACACATCTAAATCACAACATTCACCAATTTTAGGGAACTCATCCTCAATAAAGTTGGCATTTCTTGATTCAAAGACACTTCCAATCTTGTGACTTACGTCCAAGAACACATAGCCCTTAGAATGCTTAGAATAACCAAGGAAGGCACACTTTCGCCCTCTAGGGCCTAATTTCCTAAGAGGATGATTTGTAGCATGTAAATAAGCTGCACATCCCCAAGGACAAAGATAGCTTAAGTTAGGGGTTTTCTTCGACCATAACTCATAAGGCGTAGAATCAACAGACTTACAGTGCCAATTCAAATATGTGTTGCACTGAGCAATGCATCGCCCCAATAGGTAATATCCAAGTTGCCTTAGCCATTATGGATCGCACCATATCCATAAGAGTCCTATTCTTCCTTTTGGCTACTCCATTTTGTTGTGGAGTCCAAGGAAGTCTAAGTTTCCTCACAATGCCTTTTTGGTCACAAAATGCCTTAAAATCATTTGACATGTGCTCATCACCACGATTATGACTTGATCTTCTTACCCAATTGATTCTCGATAAAGTGCAAGTATGGTTCAAAGCACCTCAATGCTTCACACTTGTTCTTTAGTAAGAACATATGGGGTAAATCAAGTACAATCATCAATGAATGTGATAAAGTATCTAAACCTAAGTCTAGATGCAATTCTCATTGGTCCATAAAGATCAGAGTGAACTAATTGTAAAGCTTCTTGACTTCTAGTTGCCTTGCCAAAAGGCTTTCTTGGGGCCTTGCCAACAAGACATGATTGACAACTTGGTATAAAGACCTTGGACAATGATCCAAGTAAGCCATGTGTGGCCAACTTAGTCATACTTTCTTGTCCAATTTGTCCCAAACGCTTATGCTAAGTCATCTCAGTAGTAACCTTAGTTACATAGCAACTAGAAGTAGCAACACTCACGTTCAATTCAAACAGCCCATTGTTTATTAAACAAGAACACACGATTGCATTATTTTTAATAATATCCACATATTTATTAAAGAAATTCAAGCAATATTCAAAATTTAACAAGGAACATACAGAAATCAAGTTTCAACAAATCTTAGGTATATATAGAACATCAACTAACAATAAATGTCCATTTTTCAGAGGAACTGTACAAGTTCCTATCCCTTCTTCTTCAAGGCTTGTGTTGTTCCCCACAGAAATATGCTTTGCTCCCTTTGACAACTTCATAAGGGCCACAAACCAAGACTTTTCTATGGCTATGTGGTCCTTTGCTCCCAAACCTATAATCCACGAAGAATCAGATTTAGTTAAGTACGTGCATGACACAACATGCAAAAATGAAGTATAAAAGGGATCATGTACCTTAGGAGGTGCTTTTCACTCATTTGCAAAGTGTCCCTTATTGCCACAATTAAAGCACTTCAACTTTGCTTTGTTGCGCTTCTTCTTGAACTTTTTTAGGAGGCATTGTTCCCATTGTCTTGACCATCCTTCCTTTTCTTCTTCCCTTTGAACTTGTTCTTGTGGGGAAAGGAAGTTCCAGCAACATATGCCTTTGAATGATGATGGCCATCAACTCTGCCTCTAGTAGAAGGTGCCATGGTATGTCATCAAATGACTTGATTTGAGAGTTGTGGCATAAATTGACCTTCATCAATTGCCACTCCTATCAGGCAAGGAACAAATTATTACTTGAACTTGATGCTTATTAGTGAGTACATGACCACCAAATTTGAGTTGATGAATCATACATGACATCTTATGTAAGTGGGCACTCATGGTGTGATCAGCCCTCTTACTATAATTCCCAAACTTGAGAATCATAGCTCTTTGTTTTTCTAAAGAAACATCTCCATACTTAGTCTTGATCGAATCCCGTATGGCTTTAGCTGACTCAAACATAGAGAAATTCATTGTGAGTTCATTAACCATGGTACTCGAGAGTAACATAGGCCACAGAATCTTTCTTCTTATATGCCTTATAGGCATTAGAGTTTCCACCCACTGCTGGTGGCTCGATTGTATAGAAGAGCATATCAAGTGTATCTGCTTAGTTAATATGAATTGAACCTTTTGTTGCCAAATGGAGTAATTATCTCCATCAAGCTTGAGATCTTTATTCAATTCAGCAACAATATTCTTACATGCCATCTACGTTGATGCAATTATCATATGTAGATGCATTTCTATTACAACAAGACTTAATCAAGCAACATGCATGAGAAACAACCATTTCATGCTAAAACATAATAAAAGAAATGCATATAGCATTCAATTAGAAATATTTTGACATGTTTTCATTGTTTCACAAAACATGCCCTCAATAAAGCCTTCAATTTGGCATGACAACTATCAAACATCGAACATATAGCAACAAATACGTTCACATGCCATTATTATGATTGCACTAAAAAATATATATCGACATATTGGTATGTCAATTTTATGATCATAAAATCATTTCAAATCATGCTTTCAACCTAAAGATCTTATACCATTTGTTTGTTTTAGATCATAACTCAAATAAGAAATTTCATGATTTCATAAGCATACAAGATCCTATGCATGTCACTAGGAAGGGTAGGATGATATACTAACTTGAAATGCAATGGAATAATTCCTTGTATGCTTGATGTTTTGCCTCCCTTGTGGAGATCCACTATGGCTTCTCCTTCTTCTCTAACTCATCGTGGTTGGAATGGATGGAGTAGACTGGTCTCGTCACAACGCACTAAGGTCTAAAGAGTTGATAATTTGTAAAAGTAGCAATCCTTATGGTTCACCCATAATTCTCTTAATAAGCTTAACAACTATTTTATGGGAGAGTGCTTCAACGCATGAAGAATTGAAAGAAGGGAGTGTTTTCGGCTCAAAGATAGCGAAAAAAGTGTATCAGCCAAAGAAAAAAATCACTCAAAGGAACTACAAAATTACCTTTTATAGGCCACCAAAAGGTGCCTTTGAAGAGTCATGACTCTTCCAAGAGTTATGTCTCTTGGAAAAATATCATGAATCTTCTAAGAGTTTTGTCTCTTGGTGAAACATCACGACTCTTGACCAAGGGACGCATCCTTTGGCAAAAAGTTGTGTATCTTCACATAAAGTCATGGTGGTATACTCATGATCGTTCATTCTTATACATGAACCCCTTTTTGGCAGAATAGTCACAACCATTGACCGAAACAACACATCCATCCAAAGTACACATACCTTGGTGAAAGGGTGTCATGTATGTTCATTCTAAGGCAAGGTATATGATGAATCTTCCCCATTGGCCAAATTCAACCTCTTGGCTGAATTCATCCTTTCTTGGTCGAATTCATGTATCCATGTGGAGACAATGAACTTGCACTCTCAGTGTATGTATAGGAAGATGCATTGTGGTGTGCTACAGCTCATGGTACACACTAATGTCCATTGTGCACTCAAGCATACCAAATTCCTTGATTAAGCACCACCATTAAGTGTTGAGTTTCATCTCCAACTCATGCTCCTTAATTAGCTCTTCTAGCTTAACTAGTGTGAACACATTTATAGCTAGCTTCAATTGCCAAGAACCAAAGATGAACCGGGGTAACCTCAATTGAGTCTAATTAAGCTTATCTCCAACTTTATAGCTATTAACTAGTTTTAATGAGCTCCCACGAGCTCACCTTAAGCTAGCTTTAGACACTTGAGCTAAGGGAAAGTCATGTCAAGCCACTTATAACTACATCAGCTTCATTGAGCTCCCTTAAGCTATGGGTTAGCTCCTTACATAAAACCCAAGCACTTTCAAATATATCTTGGTGTGTCAATTGGAATTTGTAACATTTATGATATAAAATTCCAACAAATTGGAGGTCTAATAACAAGAGCAAGAATAAAATGAATGAAAGAAGCTTTGCAAGGATTAATCATGGAGATGCAAGAAAAGAAGGCTGCTATTGAAGGAGCAAAGGCTGTTACTTTGATGACATATTGATTTACAGTACGGTTGTTTTAGATGTGCTTAGGAAAGAAAAGATGTATGTAAACCTTAAGAAGTGTTCTTTTTGCATGGATAAAGTTGTCTTCTTAGGATTTGTGGTGAGTTATAAGGGAGTTGAGATTGAATTTGAAAAGGTGAAATCTATCCAAGAATGTTTGACACTAAGTCAGTCAGTGAGGTTAGGAGCTTCCATGGCTTAGCAGGCTTTTATAGGCGATTTGTTAGAGATTTCTTTACTATTGCCACTCCATTAAATGAAATCGTTAAGAAGAATGTTGGTTTTAGATAGGAGAAAGAATAGGAAAATGCATTTAATACTTTAAAGGAAAAGCTATGTACTACACTCGTTTTGCATTTGTCTGTTTTTTTCAAAACTTTTGAAATTGAATGTAATGCTTATGGGATTGGTATAGGGGTTGTTTTGATGTAGGAGAATCATCCCATAGCATATTTCAGTAACAAGTTGAGTAGATCAGTTTTGATCACTCCACTTATGATAAAGAGCTTTACGCCTTGGTGAGAGCTCTTGAAGTTTAGTAACATTACTTGCTGCCTAAAGAGTTCAAGATGCATAGTGATAATCTCTCAAGTACTTGAAGGGATAAGGGAAATTGATCAAAAGGCATGCAAGTTGGTTGGAGTATTTTGAAACATTCCCATATGTGATTAAATACAAGCAAGGTAAGGAAAATGTTGTGGCTAATGCATTGTCAAAAAGGTATGCTTTGATTTCTATGCTTACTTTTAAGTTACTTGAATGTGAGCATTTGAAAGAGTTGTGCATGGATTATGATGATTTTGCTAATGTATATCAAGCTTGTGAACATATTGCATTTGATAAGTTCTATAGACATAAACTTTGCATTCCTGCATGTTCTATTAGAGAGTTGTGTTAGAGAATCACATAGTGAAGGGTTAACGGGGCATTTTGGTGTGTAAAAGACCTTAGATATGCTTAGAGAACATTTTTATTGTCCAAATATGAGAAGATATATGGAAAGGGTTTGTGCTAAGTGTATTGCATCATCCACAGATTGTTGACAAACTGAGGTAGTTAATAGGATTTTAGGGACCATGTTGTATGCCATTGTTAGGAAGAACCTAAAAACCTGGAAAGATTCTTTGCCATTTATTGAGTTTGCATATATTCGTTCTACACATTCTCCTATAGGTTATTTTCCATTTGAAATTGTGTATGGTTTAAATCCATTAACTATCCTTTGACTAAGATTGCTAGTTTATATGGCAATAGAAGGCTAACTTGGTTAAAACAATACATGATAAAGCACCTGAATAGATTGGGAAAAAAATTGCATATATGTACAAAGAGCAAATAAAGGTAGAAAGCAAGTTCTCTTTGAGCCAGGTTATTAGGTTTGGGTGCATATGCGAAAAGAAAGGTTTTCACAAAAAAGGAAATCAAAACTTGATGCAAAGGGTGATGGACCATTCCAAGTGTTAGAAAGCATCAATGACAATGCATACAAGATAAACTTGCCAAGTGAGTATAATATTAGTGCTACTTTTATTGTTTATGACTTTTCTCCTTTTGACTTTAATTTAGATTCAAGCATAAATTTTTTTTAAAAGGGAGGGGATGATGTGAGCACGACCATGGTACTTTATAAGAGAAATAGAACCAAAGATGAGCTAGTAATGTAGGAAGGACTAATAACAAGATCAAGAGCTAAGAAGTTCAAATAAGTAATTCAATCTTACACGGGCCAAATTATAGATGGTATGGAGTCTCAACAAACAAGGAGGGCCAATGACATTATAACTAATCAAGTTATGCGGAATGTGCAGGAAGACTTTCATTCTTGTTTAATTAATTATTTTAAGCTAGAAGCATAACTCTGGGCAGCCCACTACTTATGTTTTGTGCTTATTTTAGTGAGAAGGACTTTTGTTAACTTTCATCTCATTTAATTAAAACCTTTTAGGTTTAATGGGCTGTATTTTAGAAATACTAGTTTAGGCTTTAGTTAATTTGGTGGGAGGCCCATGTTTAGGGTTTGTTTCTTTTCAAGGGGTATAAACACCTCATAATAAACATTATTTAGGGATTTTAGATGAATAAATTCTCACGTTGGCTTGACCGAATTTGTTAGGGAGCATTTCTTATCTTCTTCTATTGCATCAAGAATATAATTCTTATCAAGATAATCACTTGTGGCAAATTTCTATTCTTATTTTCAAAGCAACATTATTATATGTGTTTCCTTTCATATAATTGAGTGGAGGTTCACTAGGGTTAAGGATTTCTTCTTGTTGTTCTCTGCAAAGTGTGTGTTTAAAGGGTTTTAAGTTCTTTAACCTTAAGGTTCTGCATCACATATACAACTTCAAAAGGCTAAAATGAAGTAGTAGAATGAACAAAACTATTGTAGGCAAACTCGATACATTTCAAACATTGTTCCCATCGTTTTAAGTTCTTATGTATGATATCACGCAACAAAGAAGTGAGTTTCCTATTAACTGCTTTAGTTTTCCCATCTGTTTGGGGATGTGCAATGGTAGAAAACAAGAGTTTAGTTCCTCACTTAGTCCATAAAGTGCACCAAAAATGACTTAAGAACTTAACATCTCTATCACTAACAATTGTCTTGGGTAAACCATGCAATCAAATAACCTCTTTAAAGAACAAATCAGCAATATGTGTTGCATCATTAGATTTAGAACATGCAATAAAATGAGCTATTTTACTAAACCAATCAACAACAACAACAAATATGCTGTCCTAAGCACTTTGAGACCTTGGTAAACCTATTAAAAAATACATTGAAATATCAATCCAAGGTTGATTAGGCACAGGTAAAGGGGTATAAAGGCCATGTCGTTTTACTTTTAAGACTTTGCTTGCTTATATGTTATAAACTCACCACAAATAGATTTCACATCATGTTTCATTTTTGGCCAATAAAAATGTTCGTCCAATATATCCAAAGTCTTTTGGACACTAAGAATGCCTCATCAAACCTTCCCTATGAGTTTCCCTAACAAGTAACTTACGAATAGAACTAGTAGGCACACAAAAATTTTCTTTCTTAAATAGAAATCCTTTATGCCTACGAAAGTCACCAAATGCACACTAGAACAAGCATCCCACCATTGGCCAAAATAATAATCATTTGCATACAATTCTTTAAGCAATTCAAAACCAAGTAGTTTAGTTTGCAAAGAAGTAACTAATGTGTACCTTCTAGACAATGCTTTAGCCACAACATTCTCCTTTCCATGTTTGTACTTTATGACATAAGGAAATGTTTCTATAAATTCCAGCCACTTTGTATGCCTTTCATTGAGCTTACTTTGCGATTTCTAGAACTTTAAACTCTCATGATCAAAATGAATGATGAATTCCCTTGGTCACAAGTAGTGTTGCCATGTTTGAAAAGTTTTTACTAATGCATATAGTTCTTTATCATAAGTAGGATAATTTAATGTTGCCCCATTTATTTTTTCACTAAAATAAGCAATTAGTTTAGAGTCTTGCATTAATATAGCCCCTATTCCAATTCCAAATGCATCACATTCAACTCCAAAAGCTTTATCAAAATTAGGAAAACATAACAAAGATGCCTTAGTTAGCTTATCTTTCAATATATTAAAAGCTTGATCATGCACATCATCCCATTTAAAAACAACATTCTTTTTAACATGTTCATTTAAAAGTGTAGCAATGGAACTAAAGCCTTTTAAGAAATCTTCGATAGAAACTTACTAGACCATGAAATTTCTCATCTTATTTGCATTCTTAGGTGTAGGCTAGTCCCTTATCGCCTTTACCTTCTCTTTATCAACACTAAAACCTTGCGAACTAATAACAAATCCAAGAAACACAATAGATTCCATGCAAAATGTACACTTTTTAAGATTAGCATACAATTGGTAAGATAAATTAAAAACAACATGCAAGCGGTCCACGTGATCATTTAAATTCTTGCTATAAACTAAAATATTGTCAAAGTAAAATACCACAAATTTTCCAGTGAAAGCATGCAAGGTATGGCTCATAAGCTTCATGAAAGTACTACGTGCACTAGCTAAGCCAAAGGGCATTACTAACTACTCATACAATCCATATTTAGTTTTAAACGTTGTTTTCCATTCATCTCCTTCTTTCATTTTAAATTTTATAGTAGCCATTCTTTAAATCAAACTTAGAAAACAAGCATAAGCCATGTAATTCATCAAGATTATCATCTAATTGAGGGATAGGATGTCTATACTTAACTGTTATTTTATTTATGGCTTGACAATATACACACATGCGCATGTTCCATCTTTCTTTGGGACTAAGATTACGAGAACCAAACATGGGCTAAGACTCACACAAACCCCTTTTGCACCAAGTCATCAACTTGTCATTGTATCTCCTTTGCTTACTTAAAATTGACTTTATAGGCAAGTCGATTAGGAATAGTAGTCCAGGGTATGAAATCCATTTGATGTTTAATGCCTCTTAAAGGGGGTAGTTCATGTGGTATCCTTTTGAGAAAAAAAAGCCCTCAAACTCTTGTAATAAAGAAACAATCACAGTAGGCAAAGTTGGGTTAAGGTCACTAGTAGCAAAATAAACATCCTTATACATAAGTACAAGTAGTGGCTGGCTTGCGAACATAGCACTCTTAACCTCACTTTTTCTAGAATTACATTTAATTTCTTGCTTTTCTCTATTTCTATAACACTTTCTTTCTTTATTTTTCCTCTTGGCCTCACTCTTTTTCTTTTCTCTCATTTGTTGTTTTTCTTTCTTTTTCTTTTTCTCTTGCTCACTAATCTAATTTCCTCTCATTTTATACTCACTTGCTATCCTAATCTAATCCTCATAAGCTTGTAAGGGTTTAAGAGGGGTTAGTACAATGGTTTGATTATTAAGTACAAAAGAGTAAAAGTCTGTGTATCCATCATGTCTAACCTTCCTATTAAATTGCCGTGAATGACCTAACAAAATGTGTCCAACATGCATTGCGGTGACATCACAAAGAACTTTGTCTCTATAGTTGCTAATAGAAAAAGACATTGAAACTTGCTTGGCCACCTTAATTTCTCCACATTCATTCAGCCATTGCAACTTAAAAGGTTTAGGATGCTTGAAGGTATCTAAATTCAGCTTATCAACTAACAAAGTACTAGCAATGTTAGTACAACTGCCACTATCAATAATCAAGCTACATACCTTGTTTTTAATATGATATTGAGTATAAGAAAGGTGCTCACATTGCTTCTGTTCATTTTCATCCTTGGAATATTTAGTGCACGCCTTATGACTAGCATATCTTTATGCACGAGTTCTTCAACTTCAACATCAACATCATAATAGTGCTCTAATGGTGGCATTTCATCATCACTTGAACTAACACTCTCTACATCAACATTCAAGAACACGATCATAGCTCTTTTGTTTGGACATTGAGCAGTAATATGTCCAAGCCCTTGACACCTAAAGCACTTAATAACCAGAGATTTAGGAGAAGATTTAGTTTTGATTTTACCTTTAAAAGCAGCAGCTGAATCCTTTAGCTTTGCATGTCCTTTCAATTTCAAGGTTGAGTTGGTGTCTTTGTCTTTCCAAGTTGACTTCCAAGAAGAGTGAGAAGTCGACCTTGATTTTCTTGATTTTTGTTGTTTCTCAACCTTAATTACCTTATGTAGCAATTCCTCCATCTCCACATAGTGTTGTAAGTCTACCACATCAATAATCTCTTTGTTTAAACCACCTATCAATCGAGCCATTATTGCCTCTCTAGTCCCCTTTATGTTTTCCCTAATCATGGCCACCTCCATCTCTTTGTAGTAGTCTTCTACACTCTTGGACCCTTGAACTAGCCCTTGCAACTTTCTATGCAAATCTCTATAGTAATGGCTATGTATAAATCTCTTACGCATTACCATCTTCCTTTCTTCCCATGACTGAATTGGTCTCTCACCATTCCTCCTTCCATTTATCACTAATTGATCCCACCAAATTCTTGCATAATCTATGAATCCAAAAGTTGCAAGTTTCACCTTTTCCTTGGAGTAGTTATGGCATTCAAATATGTGCTCAACCTTTCTTTCCCACTCCAAACAGAGCTCAGGATCATTCTTACCTTGAAAGGCTGGAATCATCATATCCCTTTTGGAAACGTCCTTTTTGACTCATATAGAGTTGGAATCTTCATACTCTGATTTGTATTCTTCCACCTCCTCAAACACAAGCATTCTAGTGGATTTGGAAGTTGATGAAGATTGAAAATCATCCAACCTAGTGTTTATCTTCTTAAATTGTTCGTTGACAGCCTTCTTGAACAATTTCATGTCAATTTTTTATTGTTCTCCTTCACAACTCCTATTTATAACCTGCAAAAAAAAGTTAGTAGCAAAACAAAATAGGATTCTCACACACTCACTCACGTGTTCACACTCAAAATAATGTAAGTTCCATTTGTGTTTCACTATATTTTTGGCCTTTCATGATGTTGTTCTC
Source organism: Erythroxylum flavicans (assembly GCA_027576715.1). NCBI lineage: Eukaryota > Viridiplantae > Streptophyta > Magnoliopsida > Malpighiales > Erythroxylaceae > Erythroxylum > Erythroxylum flavicans. The sequence goes on from JANZXP010084526.1 coordinate 17,312, forward strand.
ACCACTCTTGCCTTTTTTTTTCCACTCAAGCCAGCCCCTCTGTTATGTTCTTAATAGAATCAAGACTAAGAAATCAAGAGGAGTAATCGGTTAGATGATGGTAAATCTTAAAAATTATAACTTTAAAAACTCAACTGAGGCAAATGGTAAACACAAAGAAAATAATAATTAAAGAGTCAAATAAATAAGATAACTTCAAGAGGAAGAAAAAGAAATGCAAAAGAATGTATTATAAAACAAAAAAAGTGAACAACTTGTAATTGGTCTATCGTGCATAAATTGTCTAACAAAGAGAGAAGCAAGAAATTATTCATGAATTGAAAAAATGGTCTAGAATCAATTAACCAAACTTAAAAAAGGAAAGGAAATATATGATTCCTTGATTACAAAAATTGGATTAGATTGCAATCCTAATAGATAACTCAAATCAGATGCAAGATACACAAATTAGTTCACAACGTCTATTTTTTGTTTTGTTTTTTATCAAACGAGGTTTTTTTAATGATATTGTAACTAATTCAAAATGAAAAGAATGATCTGAGCTTTTAAAAGATAGCAACATAATTGCAATGAATCTGAAAGTGAACTTAGATAAAAGAATGAACTGAAATTGTAAATCAACAAGGACTCCAACAAAGGACAAAGGAAACAAACACCAAACAATGATAATGAAAAGAGAGAAACCTGATTTCTACAAACCTAGTTCTGATACCAAATGATACGAACCCACTAGGTAACCTGCCCAAGGAACTCTTGATCCATTTGTTATACGTGCCCAAAATTATAGAAAATAAGTTGAATAATTAGATTAGAACCTTAAGGAAGCTAAGTCATTAGAACCTTAAGGAAGCTAAGTCCTTAAATTTCAAATCTTAAGACGCCACAAAGTTTATCAGTCCCTTGATAAGTCAGGCTTGTATTCCACCAAGAATATAAAATAACAAGAAAAACTTGCTAGAAAATACCTCAATTTTTATTGATAATGATGATGATCTTGTAATACATTAGATGGCCTTTCAAATAGGCATCATAATATCCTTATCCTATAAGGAAAGGGTTTTCTTACCTATTCCTAGTTCATGCTTAGTAAGAAAGACCTATATAAGAAAGGGAATAAGTTAATTTTATTATACAAATCAGTCTCGAATGTGGATATCTTGTAAATTACGGAAACAATCTGATTTATCTAGATATGGACGAAATTATTAAGGAACAAGTCTTAATAAGGCCTTGTTCACACAAAAAGGAAAATTTGGGCTTAATTAAATCAATAAAACCAACCCACTTGCTGATTACATCTTAATTATGTAGGTTGGGGTTCCTTCAAACCCATGTGCGATGATTAGCCTTGTATCTTGGATTCCAAGCTTTGTTCACCATGTACTAAGTTTTGTCTAACATCTTGTACATGAAGATAAGTAACTAATCTTGGTAATTCCTTAGCACCTTCAATAACAGCCTCCTTTTCTTGCATTTCCATGATTAATCCTTACAAAGCTACTTTCATTTGTTTTGTTCTTACTTTAGTCGTTGGACCTCCAATTCCTTACAATCTTAGGAAAATTTTCTTAACATCATCTGGAGCCATTCGATCAGTATCTTGATCCCCATCACTACTAGAGGAAAAAAATCTAATCCATACAACATTTGTCTATACAGCCACCATATCCTTTCAAAGAATACCTCTTTAGGAAAAGTTAATACACATTCATGGGAAAATAGATCCTCCTTTGATGATTTTAGGTGATTTTAATAGTACCATTTTTCCTTTTGAAGATGATGATAACACTAGCTTAAGGAACCATAGTGATGATCTTAGAACCTATGCCAGCCAACTAAAAGTGACAAATTTGAGATGTTAACTTTTTATACATGGAGTACAAGACAAAGTGGAAGTTGGTCCAATAGGAAAAAGTTGAATAAAGCAATTCCTAATGGTTAGTAGCTATCCAATTTCTATAGAAGAAAGGCTTTCTTCTCTAAATAAAGGACCTTTTAGCAGTCACACATTGAACTTCTTGATATAAAAAAGAAGCATAAGAGAAAAGCCCCCTTTCAATTAAATAATTTTTAGTGAGAGTAGATGGTTATGAAAAGGAATACGATATTTGCTCACCAAGGTGGTGAAGCTTAGATGTGCATGAGGAAGCTTTAAATAGTAATGAAGAGCTCAAGATACTAAAATAAAAAAATTGCAGCAACACCTTGAAGATTAGTAAAGAAGATAGAGCTACTCTCTCCTAAAGTCAAAGATCTCTATCAATTTCTAGGAGATTTGTCAAGACTCGCAAATGAGAGAACAACTCTAATGGATTACAGTCATGCTTTAGAGGTAAATAACTCCTTATTAAAGAAAAAGTATAGAATTCAATGGCTTAAATAAGGGATAAAAACAAAAAAAATTTCCACAAATATGTCCTTTTTAGAATGAAAATGAACAAATTTTGATTGAGAGTAGCACTACTACCTATTTTCAACAATTCTTATAATCCTTTGTGAAGAATTGGAGGTCCAATGAATAGGGAAAAGACCAAAAACATGAAGATAGCTTTGCAAGGATTAATCAAGGAGATACAAGAAAAGTAGGTTGTTCAAGATGAATCAGATGCATTGTCAAGATTAATCATTTTTCTACATATTAATGGAAGACCCAATAGGAACTTGTCCTAGAGAATCTTTAACAAGATGGAACTATGTCCAGTAATGGCTAGAATCAAACACACATAGAAGCATAAGAAACAAAATTGAAAAGATAGAAATAGAAAACAAAGAGAAAAGGGGTTAATAGAATGTTGGTTGATGGAAAGAACCCTAAGAGAACTTGCCTCCTAGAACCCTAGCAAGAATGTTGGTCAATGGAAAGGCCCTAAGAGAACTTGTCTCTTAGAACTCTAACTTTGGGAGGCCACAAAGGAAGACCACTCCTTCGATAAGTCAAGTATTCTCAAAGAATATAAAGAAAGCAAGGATGCTCTCAATAATACTCAATATTATTTCTGAATGAAAAATTCCCTTCAAAGTACATAGATGGTGCCTATTTATAGGAAAAACATCCTAACTTAATGTCCTAAAAAAGAAAATAAATAAAAGAAAATAAATCAATCCCTAAAAGGAAACAAAATAAACTTAGAAAGGTGTTGACTAAATGACCTTATTTTAAGGAAAACAAAAAGAAAACTAATTAAAACATGATCTTAACATATTGGACCTTATAGATCACATCCTCCTTATTTTAAGTGGCACATAGTTGTCACATGGTATTTTAAGTGAGTTCTCCCAATTAGACTACATGTGGGTAATTGGACACTTCATGTTGGGCTTCAGGAGTAAGACAATGCCTCTTGAACCTTTATGAGGTGAAATCTGAATCAGCAACATGGGTTCTATCTCTTGAAGGTCTTGGATCAAACAATTCAATGTTTGCTTCATTGCTTTGGCCCTAGCTCTTGTCATTGGGCCTCCACCATCTTCTAATGGATCTTTAGGAACATTAGACCTGAATGTTGGGCCTTTGATATGGGAATTTCGTTCAGCCCCTTGCCTTGCATATTCAGACTTCAAATCTAATCCATTTTAAACTCCTAAGCCTCCTTTTGCAAGCAAATCATAAAAGTCCAAGAGGTATTGTCTTACTCTTCAAAGCCCAACATGAAGTGTCCAAAGGCCCACAATGAGTCTGATTGGAAGAACTCACGTAAAATACCATGTGCCACTTAAAAATAAGGAGAAGGTCATACTCCATAAGGTCCAATATGTTCAGATCATGTTTTAATTAGTTTCCTTTTTGTTTTCCTTAAAATAAGGTTCTAAGTTTTTTTTTGTTTCCTTTTATTTTAGGGTTGATTTGTTTCCTTTGATTTAGGTTCTACCTTAGGACATTAATTTATAAAGTTTTTCCTATAAATAGGCACCCTTTATGTACTTTGAGGAGATTGATTCAGAAATAATATTGAGTATTATTTAGAGCATTTTTTCTTTCTTTATATTCTTTGAGAATGATTGACTTATCAAAGATGTGGTCTTCCTTTATGGTGTCCCAACGTTAGGGTTCTAAGAGACATGTTCTCTTAGGGCTCTTTCCATTTGGTTTCTTATGCTTCCATGTGTGTGTTTGATTCTAGCCATTCCTGGGCATAATTCCATCTTATCGAAGGTTCTCTAGGACAAATTCTTATTGGGTCTCACATCATTAGTTCTCAGGGCTTTGGTTGCTAGATTTTAAATTGCTATCCTTTTGTGTTGTTTATTTTCGTTCTTCTTCTTTGTCTATTTTTCATCCATTGTTTTGTTCACTTTTTGTATGAGTTTTTGGCTGACTAATAGATGTTTCTTGAAGTTCAGAATATTTCTTTCTCCTTGTTTTGGAATCATTCCAATCCAAGCTTTAAAGAGCAAGTTACAGTAAGTTGAAATTTGAGAGTGTCCAGCTTCTAAAAATTGTTTTGCACTTTTTTTTCCATATTTATTCATGTGAACTTCAAATTATATGGAAAAAAAAAGCAAAGAAGTAGAAGTCCAAAAAAAGAAAAAAACAAAGACAAAAAAATCAGAGTGTAACGCACTCTATGGAAAGGTTGAGTCAGATGGATGAAGTTTTGCTGGGCTTTCCTTAGAGGATTGAATTCAGCTATGACGGAATTAAGATGAATAGAATTTTTTGAAACCTTAAGCTAATCGATACGTAAAGCTAATCTCTACGACACCTCTTGGAAACTTGTTCCAAGCAATCCCGATGATCAAATCAACCAAGAGAAAGGAACCAAATAACATGCCATAATTGAACAATTGATAAGTGGAATTAGGTTCTTGGTGAAGCGAAAACAAGAGGATAGTTCCTAACCAAAGTCGATGGCTACAATAATAGTAATTCCAAAATCTTCCTATTTCTAACCCTAATGAGCCTATTTATACCTAGGTCAATTAATAAAAGGTTGGGCTAAAATACATGGAAGCTTGAAATAAAACAAAGGTCCAAAAATAATAAAAGTAAGAAAGAATTGCTCTTAGGCTTAAGTAAATTAAATAGCCCAAGACCCATTTAATTAACACATGACCGACTTTTACACTGCTTTGGCTTAAGTGATGGAACATTAAAATTAGCCCAAGTCTTCATGTCTTCAAACCCTAAGTGTGACCAGTCCAAGGATTTGGGTTAAGTGAATTAATTTGGGCTTTAACCCACTAAACCCTCCTCCATTAGGCTTGGAACTCTCCACCCTCTCCAAATAGAATCCCACATGTGTGTAAAGAGTCTCCTGAAGTCTATTGGCCCTAGCTTTGGTCATAGGCCCTTCTAGAATGATAAGCTCGCTCCATGGGCCTCTGACGTCCACTCGTGGTCCATTTGGTGTCACCTTGATCCTACTCACATCAGCCCCTCTCTCCTCAAGAAGATTTGTCCTCGAATTTGAATCCATATCAAAAGGAGAAATATCAGTAACATTAAAAGTAACGAACACATTATACTCACCAGGAAGATCAATCTTGTAGGTGTTGTCATCGCTCCACCCCAATACCTATAATAGACCATCACCCCTAGGACCTAGCTTGGGTTTCCTCTGGATAGGAAACGTCTCTTTCCTCAGATGCACCGAAACCTAATCACCAAGTTCAAAGGTCACCTTTCTTTTGCCCCTCGTTGTCTTGCTTTGCATATACCTTGTTCCTCTGCTCAATGTACTTCTCACCTTCTCATACAACTCTCTGACCATCTTAGCTTTCCTTTTGCCATTTGTACTAGACAACCCATGCAAAGGTAAAGGAATCAAATCCAAAACAATCAAAGGATTAAAACCATAAACAAGCTCAAAAGGTGAAAAACCTGTGGTAGAATGCACACTCCTGTTATATGCAAACTCAATAAATGGTAAACACTCACCCCTAAGTTTTCAAATTCTTACCCCCTACAACATGCAACAAGGTACCCAAGGTCCTATTAACTACCTCGGTCTGCCCAACTATCTGCGAATGACAAGTAGTAGAATAAAGTAATTTTCTACCCAACTTGCTTCATAAAACACGCCAAAAATGGCTTTAAAACTTAACATATCTGTCAGAAACAGTATACCAAGTAATGCCATGCAATATAACATCTCTGAAAAATAAATCAGCTACATGCACAACATCATCAGTCTTATGGCATGCAATGAAATGCGTCATCTTGTTAAACCTATCCATAACAACAAAGATGCTAGCAAAACCCCTCTTTATCCTAGCCAAGCCCAAAACAAAGTCCATAGAAACATCAACCCATAGTTCAGTAGGCAAAGGTAAAGGGGTATACAATCCATGAGGTTTGACAGTGGATTTTACTTGTCTACATGCAATGTGTTTAGCACATATACGTTCAACATCCCTATGCATACCTGGCCAATAAAAATGTTCATGCAAAATATCCAAAGTCTTAGAAACCCCCAAAATGACCCATCAAACCACCACTATGGGCCTCATGCATAAATAAACCACGCATAGAACAATTAAGCACACTCAATTGACTACCCCTAAATAGATAGCCATCATGTCTATAGAATTTTTGGAATAAAACATGCTCACAAGCAGAATATACAGTAGCAAAGTCAACATCTGAGGTATACAAATCCTTAAGCTGCTTAAAACCCAAAAGTTTAGAACTAAGAGCAGAAAGTAAAGTGTACCGCCTAGATAATGCATTAGAACCACATTCTCCTTCCCTTGTTTGTATCAAAGCACATAGAGAAAAGTCTCTAGAAACTCCACCTAAGTAGCATGTCTCTTACTCAACTTGCGCTATCCTTTCAAGTGCTTTAAGGACTCATGATCCAGCCTAATGACAAAATCCCTGGGTTGAAGGTAATGTCTCCACACCTCCAGTGCCCTCACAATAGGATATAATTCTTTGACATAGGTTGGATAATTGAGTTGTGCAATACTAAGCTTTTCACTGAAGTATGCAACTGGCCTATTTTCTTACAAAAGCACAACACCTATACCAATTTCAGAAGCATCACAATCCACCTCAAAACCTTTATCAAATTTAGGTAAACAAAGAATAGGAGCAAAACACAATTTATCTTTCAGTTCTAAAAATGCATGTTCCTGTTCCTTACTCCATGTAAACCCTTTCTCCTTTTTAACTATTTTAGTCAGAGGAGTAGCAACGGTAGAGAAATCTTTAACAAAATTCCTATAAAAACTGGCAAGTCCATGAAAACTCCTCACCTCACCCTCACTTTTAGGCATTGGCCACTCTCAAATAGCCTTCACCTTCTCACTATCAACCTCTACTCCTTGAGTGTTGACTACAAATCCTAAGAAAATTCTATCAATGCAAAATGTGCACTTCTTAAGATTTGCATATAGTTTCTCTTTTCTCAACACATCTAACACACACCTTACATGCATGACATGCTCATCAAGATGGGAGCTATAAACCAAAATATCATCAAAATATAAAACCACAAATTTACTAACAAACTCATGTAAAACATGATTCATTAACCTCATAAATGTACTAGGTGCATTAGTTAATCCAAAAGTCATATTAGCCATTCATACAGTCCATATTTGGTTTTAAATGCAGTTTTCCACTCATCTCTTGGTTTCATTCAAATCTGATGGTATCCACTTTTCAAATTAATCTTAGTAAATAAACAAGCTCCATGCAATTCATCCAACATGTTATCAAGTCTAGGGATAGGATAGTGATACTTCATAGTGATTTTATCTACAGTTCTGTAATCCACACACATCCTCTAAGTCTCATCTTTTTTTGGCACCAGCAACACAGGCACAGTATAAGGACTCAAACTCTCCCTCACATGCCCCTTTTCCGATAGCTTATCCATTTGCTTTTGAAACTCTTTTGTCTCCTCAGGGTTACTCCTGTAAGCTAGATGGTTAGGAATCTGAGCTCCAGGCATAAAGTCTATTTGATGCTCTATGCTCCCAAGGGTGGCAGTCCCTTGGGCATCTCCTCAGGAAAGACATCTAAATAATGCTACAAAAGAGATGAAAACACACTAGGAAAAGAATCAAGAGGGTTAGTATCATAATCTAAACACTCTCTATATCTTACTATCACTAGTGCTCTCTTCTCTCCAGTTGCTCTCCTCAAATCTTTTCCCTCAACAAATAAGCTCACTTTTCTCTCTTTCTTTTCACTCTTTTTTTCTCTCACTGGGCTCTTCTCTCTTGCACATCCCACTTTCTTTTCCTCACTCGTGTAGTCACTCCCCATTGGGCCAATTTCTTTTGTCTTTTGGGCCTCTTTTCCCTCATCATTTTTCTTTAACTCACTAACCAAACCCTCCTCTCTTTGCAAAGCTTTGATTTGGTCTAGGTAAATCTCATGAGGAGATAAAGGGACAAAAGTGAAGTTTCTACCGTTGAAATTGAATGTGCACTTGTTTGTGTACCCATCATATGAAACTTGCTTATTAAACTACCAAGGCCTCCCAAGTAACAAATGTCTTGCCTTCACGGGTATCACATCACACAACACCTCATCCTCACACCTCCCTATTGAAAATGGCACCAATACCTGTCTAGTCAATTTCACATTTGCACTATCATTAAACCATTGCAAATTATATGGCTCTTGATATTTCCTATAGGTCAAGCCTAATTTCTCCACCACAGTTCGACTAGCCCCATTGGTACAGCTACCCCCATCTATGATCAGATTACAAACCTTACCTCCCATTAAACAACTAGAATGAAATAAGTTCTCCCTCTAATCAAGAATCTCATCTCTCACTCTAGCACTTAGTACGCTCCTAACTACAGGTGCTTCCCCTATGATCACTCTCTCCACACATTCATCATCATCATCATAAACATTATCACAAGGTAAATCATCAACATCACTATCCTCAGAATCAATAACCCTATTATCCCTT
>JANZXP010084545.1:0-26162 GCA_027576715.1 Erythroxylum flavicans
AGCCATCTTAAAACAAATGAGAAGAGTCTCATTTAATGGCTTCTTTATGTTTTGATTAAAGAATGAAGTGATGCATTAGATGCTTTCCACTTCTTTTTTTTCATGCATAACTGAAATTGACAAGGTGTAGGAGAGGTGTTCTTGTTTTTTTTTGGACTCTCTCTCCTCTCTTGCATGTGTTGGTTAAAATTTGCATGAGAGGGGTCTCATCTTTGACTTCTTTCTTTTAAGAAAAATCTCCTCCAAATATTTCTTCTCCTTTCCTACCAAACGATCTTGTTAACCAAGTTGTCTAAGAAGAACAAGTGGTAGATCGGATTGGTTGAGGATAAAACAAGAAGGAGAGGATACATTGACAAAAGAAAGGATTCAAAAGCAAGGCTAAAGCTAGGAGAGGATAGCACAGTGAGGAGTTAAAGTTGTAGCAAAGGAGTCGGTAATATAATCTCTATCTTGTTCTTATGATAATTATTTTCCATATATCGTATCATGTCTTGCTTGGCATGTTGATTTGGTTATCTTGCTTTGGCTGTGTTTTGATTTCTAAAAAGTTTTAAAATCTACTGTTTTAGCCAAATCTGGCATGTTTTATTTTTTGATCCAATAGTTTCCCGCTGTTGCTACCTTCACTAATATATTCCAATTGTATATTCTGATTTTATTTCAATTTTATTGATGTATATAATTAAGATAGTCGTTGAGAATAGGTTTTGTGGAATGTTGATTTATGTCTATACACACTTTTGAGATTTTTTTCTTTAAGATTAATGACGTTTTTATTATGTTTTTATTGAGTTATTATGATTCAATTTATATTTTTAATAATTCGGTATTAAACTGAGAGGGTGAATCGAGTGAAAATTATCAAATTGGGCTAATGAGAGTTAGGTAGTTTGATAGATTAAGAATTGAATCAAACCGGTGAAATCATATAACAAGAGATTGTGCATAGGTTTTCGATAGGTTATTGGACAATTTTATAGCTAATTTATGATTTGAGTCAATTAGAAATCGAGAGGTTACAATTTCATGATCTAAATTAGGGTTTATAAATTAGGGTTAAAGATTATAACCCGAGAGAGAGCAATCCACCCTAGGACTGTCTAGACCCAGTATTACAGTGATTCCATAATCAATTAGGTTTTCATTAAGGTAGGATTAAAACCCCTTTCTCTTAATTGGTAGTTCCTAGGTTAATTATTAATTGGGTTGTACAAATCGCTATCTTATTTATAATTTCTTAATATAATTATTAAGATTGATTGCTTGATTGAATCGTTTTTCTTCCTAGTTGTTTATTTCAATTATTTGTGAATTTGAATTAAGCCTTAGATTTTAGGATTAAATTACTCCTCCTTATGGGATCGATACCTTAGGTACTACGCGAACGACTTGTGCGCTTGCGATATTATTAAGGTTTAAAATTAAAACTTATTGCACAGAAACTGTCGATCATCAAGCTCCTCCTCAACTTCTTCGAGACAAGCAACTCCTTGATGATTGGCCTCAAAATTCTCAAGCTTCTCTTCATTCTGTAAGGATTCTGCCCTAATATCCATCGGGTACTCCTCAAGTTGATATGGTTGCATCTCTTTACTTCGTGATGCTAGGAGGTTGAAAGCCTCCATCAATTGATCTACCTAGTTTGTCAGGTTTTGGATTATAAAACTTGTTTACTGCTAAAATTGCAAAGTGTTAGCAACATACACATTAACTAATTCTTCCAAGGATGTAGCTGAGTCTTGATATGAAGCTTCTAGTATGTACGGGAATTGCTGTGCTTCTTGCAAACTATCATGGAAGTAATTCGACGGATTATCCCATACAAAAGTTAGGTTGATCATTCCAAACATTATTATAGGATTGAGAATTAGAGAAAAAATTACTCCCATCCATATCAAAATTTTTTTAATAAAAAACATGAATCAAAAGAATTAAAAGATCACAAAATAACTAAAAAAAAGTCAATTACTAACAAATATATACAAAACACTAACTAAAATCACAAACAAAAACTAAACACTACAATCCCCAGTAATGGTGCCAAAATTGACATGTGCATCGTAATGCTAGTTAAAATAAAATAACTAGGCTACTACTATAGCAGTGGCGAGTCTAGGTTGATCCCACAGAGAGTGTGTGTAAAGTTGTTGAATGAAATTAATTGGTGTTTAGGTTTAGGGCGGGTTTGAATTTTGAAATAATAAAAAAGTAAAAAAAAGTGAAGTTAGACTAATAAAAATAAATTAAAGAAAACACGCAAAATGATAAAAGTGGAGAATTCGATAGGGATCTAGTTCTTTGGTTCAATCTCGGCCTGCACCTTAATTAAGCATAATTCATTAATTTGTTGTTATTTTATCTCTCTTAGTAATTATTGGTCGTAGATTAACAATAAACTCTATTAATCCCAATTTTTCGTTAGATCATAGTTAATCACGAAGCGCTTGTTAATTAAACCTAGCTATCAGGAAACCTAGAATAAGCTCTCTAAGTTTATCCGAACAACTGCCTTACAAATTAGAAAAATAGATCAATTTAGGCAATAATCACACAAGCTCGGATTATTTAACCTATGTTATGTTATCTTTAATGATTTGGAATCATTAGTTGGTACACATGAATCGAGAATACAACGATTATAAATTGTATTCGATTATAGCAATAGGTTTTCATGAAAAACAATTCAATAGAGCATTAAAATCATCATCATTCAAATATCCAATTAATCCATACAAGATAATATAATCAATTTGTAACGAGAAAAAGAAACAACAAAATAATAAAAAATATTGAACCTGGGTAGTCGGCGTCGATATTATCTCTGAACTGGCATCGAGAACTTAGGTTTCCATAGGTCTATCCCAAGAAAAATGCTTCAGCCCCATGAAAATTACCCCAACTTAGTTCTTTACTGTCGTAAGCTTCCCTACTCTCTACTGTTCACTGAATGGATAATTAAAAAATAAGGTTTGGCCACGCTACTATTCCTCCCTACTCTTTTTTGTTTCTGCCTTTTTTTTTCTACTTCTCCAATCGTCTACTATTCTGAACTGTAGTTTTATGTGATAATTTAAACTTAAGGGCTTTTGGTCCACCGTATACTATTCATTCTTAAAACCCTTCTTTCGTCTTGGCCAAAACGTTGACATGTACTCCTTTTAATGCTGCTTAAAATACCAACATCTGCATTTAACACAAACGTATGTGTTAAGCATAGACGTTGCTTGCGTCATCGTTTTATCCTGACATCTGCATTTCTGTTGCTTAGACGTTGCATTTTAGCCTGCTGGCTTCCCATCTACACTATCATTTTGGTCATTGACTGCTTCCTTCTAGCTACCTTCATCTACTTCCAGTGCTGCCATTTTGTCTTATTTAATTCCCAGCTATTAATTAACGTAATTGCATACATAATCCATGCAGCTCACATTATTTTCTTTTTTCTTTTATTTTTCTTCTTGTCTTTTAATTTCTTCTTCTTGTTTCATGAAGACAAGTGAAAATTAATCTAAAAAAACTGGCCCAAATGTAGTGCCTTCGACTCGCATTAATTTTTTTACTTCCAAATTGTACCTAAAATTATATATGAATTAAAGTGACCATTTTACGCATTTTCGTATCATTAATCGCTAAGTGTAAATGATTCAATGTATCAACAATTAAACACATATCACCAGCTAATTGTTATCTTCCATCCTTGCCAAAAACTAACTCATTTTTATCCTGAATTCGTGATGATCTTACAAGTATGAAGGGCTTGATTAACTTGATGTTTGGAGGTGGAATTAAAGTTTAATAAGTAAATAGAATCTGATCTTTATGGCATGTTTTAATGGTATAATGATGATAATGAATGAATTGGAATGAAATGTATATGATGATGATGGTGAAATAAGTTATGGAAAATGAGGCATCAATGATAGTTTTTGGTTTGGTTTTTGATGTACGAAAGATAATGATTTGTGAGCTCTCAATTAAATAATTTTGAGTTGGAATTGAATATGATATTGGTGAGGAATTGGAGTGAAATTTAGTTCTAAATGAAGTGGTATATTGAACATGAATTCTGAAAATTTTGAAGTGTTTGGTGTGTGTTTAAGTTCGGCACATTCGTTCATAATTGGGGGGAAACAATGTAGTGCACAATCATAAACTTAAGTGCACGATCCTGGCCTGATTATTTGGGTTCTGTCACATGGCATAGTCCCTATGCTCATGGCCTGTTGCACTAGCTTTTGTCACCATCGTGGGAAAGTCCACGACGATTGTAGGCAAGGTTTTGAAGTGATAAGTTCAGTTTTGTGTAATTGTTGAACTAACTACAGATTAGCCACTCTACATTAGTGTATTTAGATTTGAATGAGGCTTGAAATGAACCTAATTGATGTTGAATAAGTTGGCTAAATGTTTGATAATTTGAAATTGTTAAATGATGTTGTAACTTAAAGAAAAGAATGCTTGTTATCAATGTATCTAAGTTTGGACTTTGAAAGTGTTAAAGGAATGAAGATGTTCTTATAAATGTAAATGTGATCTAAAGAATATGAATAATGTATTAGGTATGAATAATGAGAATTGGGAAATTATGTGAATGTATATTGATTAGAAAAGGGTTAATGAATGAATGGCTTAAACGATCAAGACTTACAATTAAGGACACATACTCGGGAAAGTCATTGAGCGTACATTAAACATAATAAATATATATTTATGTATGATTGAGTATTGATATGATTAAGCAATTTAGTAATGTGTAAATGTGTGTATTGCATGGTTTAGAAGCTCAAGTCAAACATCAACTTTTAGAAATTGTCAGTTCGTTGAGGCAATAGCTATCTGGAGCGTGCTGTGAGTTAACCTAGATGTTATCTCACTAAGTTTGAATGGTTTCAATTTCAATTTCAATTATTAAACTGTTATTGCTATTATTGTAATAATTCCAGACATTGATTGGCCTGAGGAGCTTGATATTTAGGAATGTATTGGGAGTGCTTCTTAAGTGAATGTGAATATGGAAAGTGTATTCTCAATGAAAAGTTGAATGCTTGACTTATGTCCTATGAATATGAAAAGTGACTGTGTCTGAAATGAATGAAAGCTATTGAAAGTGTGATATGTGAATTCATACATTTCATTACATGATATGTGATCGATGGTTTATGTATGTTAAGTTTTAATATTTATAGCCTCGATAATACTACAATCGCACGGGTCATTCTTATAGTATCTAAGGTATTGATCCTATGAGGAGTAACTTAATCATAAAGTCTAAGGCTTGACTCAAATTCGTAATAAATCAAAATAACAAACTAACGTAAAAAATTGACTCAAATTCGTAATAAATCAAAATAACAAACTAACGTAAAAATTTAATCGATCAACCAATCAATCTCAAGAATTAAATTCAGAAATTATAAACAGGATAGTAAATTGCGTAACCCAATCAAGAATCAACCTAGGAACTACAATTGAGAGAAAAGGGGTTTTAATCTGACTTTAATGAAAATCTAATTGAATATGAAATTATCAAATTACCGATTCTAGACGGTCTTAGGGTGGATTACTCTCTCTCGAGTTATAATCTTTAATCCTAATTAATAATCCCTAATTAGATTATGGAATTGCAATCTCTCGATTCATAATTTACCAAAAACCTAATTTAGTTTTGAAATTGTATAATAACCTACCGAAATCTATACACGATCTCTCGCTACACAAATTTAACAATTTGATTCAATTCTTTATCTATCAAACTACCTAACTCTCATTAGCCCAATTTTATGATATTCACTTAGTTCAACCTCTTAGTTTATTACCAAATTATTAAGAACAGAAATTGAATGACGAATAACTCAATAAAATCATAATAAAACAAATTTCATTAATATCAAAGAGAAATCCCGAGGGTGAGTTTAGACAATATCCTCAACATTCAACAATCTACCATCTATGGCTATCTTAAATTCTATACAATTGTAAGAATGAAATAAACCAAAAATAGTTTGTTGATGGAGGCAGTGATAATGGGAAACCACCTATTCTGGGAAGTACTTCACGTCAAACTTCTTCTCTATGTTTCTTTTCCTTCATCTCCTTCCTTAAACCTCTCAGTAAGCTCTCTAGGGTTTTTAGAATTTGGTTAATGCAAAAAACTCCCTCTTCTCTTCTTTATGTTTCTTTAAATTAGTTGGAAGCCCTAGGGTTTGTTCGGGGTCGAAATGGTCTGAAAATTCCTCAAAACTTGATGTTTTCATTTGTTTTTGTGTCTATCGGATGCAGGCCACGATTGTGGCCAGCGTCTAACCCTCTTTGTCACGATCGTGACAATATGATCGTAGCCTTACTTGCCATAACCGTGGCCATCATCTAACCCTCTCTGTCATGATCATGATCGTGGCTTGGTTCTGGCCTCTCTATCATGATCGTGACTAAAGTGTCACGATCGTGGCTTAGATCTTGGTGGCTCACATCTTTCGTGGCCTATTGTGCCTCGATCATGGGCCATGGTTTTGGCCTGAAACTTTCCAAAGCTTCTCTATTCTTTGCCGTTGACCCTGACACATTAACAAACACATCAAGGTACCTCAAAAACATAACATTTAAGGTCAAAGACTCATACTAACCCATAAAAATACTTAAACATATAAACTAACACAATTAAAACCTAAACACACGCTCAACACTCAAATTAACACTAAACAAATAACAAATTAAACCCTAAAACATGATGCGAATCACAACTATCAACATCCTCACACTTAAATGTTTTCTTGTCCTCAAGCAAACAAAATAACAAACATACAACAAATAATGCAATAATGAGGCAATGGCTTCAACTTCATGAAATAAATTTAATCTTAAACATAGTCATATAAGTTATATCTAATCATTAACATGCAAAATCTGTGTCTGAGAGCTTTGAACTAAATATACAAATTAATCGAGATGTATGTGTTAATTTATAATTCTTTGTTCCTTCAGGCTCTGTAACTATTCCTATGTATATTTTCATGAAAAGTGAAGCTTATTACAAGTTCGGTAGGTTTTTATTAAGAAACACACACTTTTTTTTAAATTAGTGAACATAGACTTAGTCTTTTTATGCGAAGGCAAACATTGGTAATGAATGTCGATTCAGTTACTCAACTAAGTCATGTTTTTATTAAACTGCTTAGTTAAAACGTCATTATAGCTTTTTGACGTGGAGGCACAAATTTGTGATACATGTCGATCCGATTACTCGGCTATATCATGTTTTCAACTAGCTATTACCTCTACTTATCACATAAAGGCCAGCGGAATAGTCATTTATTTAACACATTTTTTATTATTTTATTGCCTACCTTGTTGTTTAAGCCACTCATTTCTGTGAAAAGTACTAATTAAGCTCACATTATGAATGAATGTGACAATCTATAGGGTGCTAAATTTACGTAAATCCTAATTAAGCTGTATATTTATACACAGACTCCTAATTCACTAATTTTGCGAGCTAATGATTATTCACAACCTAATAAACTATGTTAAGAATTAAATAAATTTCACTCCATCTAAGCCATTGACATATTCAAACAGTTCACAAAATGCAACCTAATACTATCATACCATATGCAAAATGACATAAAAAGTAAAACACATAACCCTTCCCTACACTTGAGCAACACATTTTGCTTAATGCGAAAAGGGGACAAATAGCATATAAAAGAAAAGATATAAATTAAAGTAGATAGAAAAATAAAATAGAAATAAACATAAAAATTAAAACTGAAGACTAATTTGAAAAAAAATAAATGGGTTAGACACAAATCTTATGGAGATGGAGGTGGTGATGGAGTTAGAGGCAGAAATTGAATGCCTAAGCCTCGAAATATCTGTGGATCTGACAGGTATTTTAGCTCTTGTGGCATTGTGTCCAAGCCATCTCCTTCATCATTCTAGTGTTCTCTGCAAGTGTTTCAGAGATTGCATCCAGAACTTCGTTCCAGCCATGTTCTTCCTCTTCTTTGGACTCTTTACTTGTAGAGTCCTCCTCTGATTGTTATGGCGGGGCTGAACTTGAGCTTGCCTAACTGGCCCTAATTCTGACATGTTTCTTCTAGATGATATCCCTAAGTTCCATATTGTGGGACTTAAGGATTTCAGTCCACCATAAGTGGTGATGGTTGAGGAATTCAAGGAGACGAACAGTTAATCCACTCCGGTCCACGCCAAAATATTTCACAGCGGCAGACATTATACACTCTATTCCTAGATTATTGCTCCCCTTATGTGGAGTCGCAACAATATCATTTAGCACATGTGTGGATATGCACACTGGAATAATGTGGTCCATACACCACAATATAAAAAGTTCTTTTATGGAACACTACTTATTTTTTTGTCAAAAACTAGCTGACACATAAATTTGTGCAGGAACAAGTGTTCGTGGGATCGTATTATATTATTATGAGCATTCTTAGCATGAAAGTGTTCTATTCCAATGAGTTCATTCCAGTATTGAGAGGGATGAAAATCGTCATGCTGATCGATGATGGAGGATTTAGGGAATCCACACATATCGATGAGTTCTACATTCAATTCATAAGCTCTTCCTATAACACCCACATACCCCCTGGGAGGATAAGCAGATGCTACATAAAATAGAAACAGAGTAATTCAATACATACTAATGCATTTCCAGAAACTCAAGGAGCATACATTTCATTCATCATTGGTTAGGTCATACTTAGAACATAATATACACATTATACTTATTACATACAAGCCTTAAATCCAATTCCAAACTGTATTGAGGTTTTTTTTTCAAACCATTAAGCAAGGCACAAAATACAACATATCTCATTACATTAAAGAATAACTAAAAAAAACTGAACATTTCTAGAACAAAACACAATTTTCATGGCCACTTCAATTGCTATTGTCCTAGTCTTCAAGCCCTCTTATCTGAACCTACAGGGGTCAAAACATCCGTGCTAAGCATAAAGCTTAGTGGGGAATAAACTAAACAAAATGTGATTTGGCGACTGTTTTCTAACAGCCATCTAACATTCACACAAACAAAATTAGATCACATTTAAAATAATATTTAATTGTGAATATAAAAACGCAATCCAATTAATATGTATCTTATAACAAAATATGCCAAATCAAAACAGGATATATTTGTTTTAGAGAAAAACTTACAAATATTATAACATAATATCCAAATTCTAGAACTGAACTTTAAAATACCAGAATAGAACTTGTCTGTATATTATATCAGAATAGAACTTAGTTATTTCAGATTAGAGATTAATTATATCAAAACTAAGCATGTAAAAAAATAAAAAACAAATTAGCCTACTAATCCTTTTTACATAAGTGGGTAACGAGATTAGAACAGAAGATACCACGTTTGGTATCTGAAACAGAAGAGACTTAAGTCTCTGAAACAGAAGACGTAGAAGTATCTAAAATTAGAAGACACCGGAGTGCCTAGTACAGAAGACACCTTACTGTCTGGTTACAGAAGACACCTTAGTGTCTAATTACAGAAGCGACTGCTAAACCTTCAAGGCATGCCTATTTACCCACGACTAGGACTCAGCAGTTTTAAAACAAACCATTTCAAATTTCATAATTTTATGCAAAAGATGAAGAATAGCTTATGTTTTTATTCTATTTCACTCCAAATGACCTTATTCATTGACATTTGATCAAACATAACTTGCCTTAGAAATACAAATATGTGCAATTATGCATCAATAAAAGTGTTGAGTCATCTCACATTATGTATATGCACACAATTAGAAAGCACCTCCAATACAACCCCAACTATCAAACTCCTTTGACAACTGATGGTCCGGAATTGTCACAATATTATCACAAAAATTCCCAATTCACATACATCTATATTCAATTCAAAATATATAAGCCTTTGGAACTCATTCATTCATGATCACATCAAGCAATTCAACATTATACACCATACATCCTTTACATTACCATCTCAATTAATCATGTATAATTAAACTAACTATTACTCAATTAACCTTACACTGTCATCAATTGCAAAAAACTCTTCTTTTCATCTTCCTAATCACTTCCCCCAATTGTGGGATAAGGGACCCGAAACCTCCAAACAGCTGTTTTCACAAATAGTTTTCGGGTTAGTTTTTTATGATCATTTTGACATAGATACTAAGGTTTTTGGGCAATAAGTTTTTCTAAAAATTATTCCTATATGTCTTAAGTTTCGATAGCACTAATAATCAGACCATTTGGACTTGTAAATCATGAGATATAAGCAAAACATCACAAGCGGCTCCAAAATAGGGGCAACATCAGGTCACCTTTTTTGATCTCAATTTCCACGGTCATATAGCTGAATTAAGTGAAAGTTGCTTCTAGAGATATTTAGGTCTATGTCTTAAGTTTCATATAAAGCTAAAATCACACAATTTGGGTTTCTTTAGACTAAGTTATGACTCAACCAATATGGCTGACTTAAGCAAACCTAGACAAAATTCCACTACATAATGTTCTCTTATCATCTTCAACCAATTATATCCAAGATAACACCAAAATAACAACAAAGCAACATCCTAGCAATAATTCCACATCCAAATGAATCTTTATATCCATTCAATCATACATAAATATAGAAATCAACTAAGTGAAATCCCAAACCTTAAAATTGACAAAGTAGTTCTTCTAATGCTTTTCCTTGCCTTTCTCTTTAGTTTTGCTTAAATCACTATGTGAAAATTATAGGATGAAGAAGGTGAAATGGAGAGGAGAAAAACATGAAGTTAAGCCTTCAAATTTCATCCATCTTTCTTCTCTATATGCCATTTCATGAATGTTCTAGTCTTAGACATATGTTTCAATCTCACTAGTCCATATGCCACAATCCTTTTGGACCATATAATACAATCCTGTTGGACCATATGTTACAATTCGATTAGACCATGTGTTGTAATGCTATTGGACCATGTGTTACAATTCTGCTAGACCATGTGTTATAATTCTATTGGACTATGTGTTACGATTCCATTGGACACACATGCTTTAATCTTATTGGTTCATGAGTTAACTTTATGAAAATTGCATACTGTTCCTTCTTATTCCTTTATTCCCATATTTGCCTATGATCTTATCAATTAATTTCATTTCCCTATGTCTTAATTTTCTAATGAAATAAATTTCATGCAATTGGTTAATTATATCAGGAGTTATACCCCAAAAACCACAAGCTATTCGAAAACAAAGACAGCGGCCAGAACTCAACTTCAAACCAGAGCAAAAAGTCTTAGAGGAAGAATCAAATTTGGGTTCCTTCATGAAAGTTGTAGATAAATGTATCTAATTTTATCTGAATTTTAAATCATCCTATTTTTATGCTTACAGGTCAAGATATAGTTGAACTACTGAAGTTTGTTTAGTAATTAAACCAGAATTAGCATATAACCATCATTTTTCCATCATTCAATTCTTATCATCTTAACACATATTCATGCCAATTCAAATCTCATAACACTTGTATTGGTACATACTATCAAGTTCAGAATTCCTCATATGTTTAATTTCAAATTCCAACTTTAAAGAACTAGCCAATCATACGTGCATTGTTATAAATATGTAACATTTCATCTAGGGTATATTTTGGGGCCTTACACTTCCTCTCTACCTAAACCACAATTCTTTGGGGTTCCTTAGCTCATAAGTTAGTGAAGTGAAAAATTCCAATGTGAGCTCCTGATAGATAGGAAATTGGAATCGTATAAATTGGGCCCATTGGATTCTCTCTGCTAAATTTTTTACTTTTTTGCACAACTCTAGCCTATCAAGTGTTTCAAAATTAAAGTATTTGGGAACTACTATCTATCTAGCATTAAAAGCTCAAAACCGTGCACCTTCCTCCTTGTGTAGATTGGGAAGGTTGCACCAAAGTTAGCTACTTAGTTTCTTCTTCTACGTCCCGCAACTTGGTTTCGTCTTGGTTGCTCCCGTCAGGTGGATTGCTTAATGTAAGGCATAATTTTTGGGAATTGAGTAGAATTAGGAAGAAAATTGAAGGGTTTGAAATTTTTAGAGAGATGTGAGAATGTTTGTAAGCTTGAATTTTAGAGAGATAAAGTGAAAATAAAAGTGAATGTAAAAGTGAAGTTAGAACTGAATATATAGGTGGTTAAAAGGGTAAAATGGTAAAAAAATTCTTAAAGAAATGCGTCCTCCCTCTTTATTGCCCTATCGCAGGCCACGATCGTGGTCTAACTGTGAGTTTCCTACACTTCTTAGTTTTTTCTTTATTCATTCTTTCTGAAATCTTTTTCAATTCACTTCTTAATAGTTTTGTGGCCCCTTTTCACCTCTCTTTTATTACTCAATGATTCATCCAATTTATTCTGAAATCCTATTCCTTCTTGATTTTATTCAAAACAAAAATAATCCTAACTATGAAATTTAAACGTTCTATTAAAAACAATTACAGAAACTAATTTTCCATGGATTGCCTCCTAGCAGTGCTTCTTTTAACATTGGTAGCTCGATGCTTCTTTAAGCTCACAGTGATCGGAATGATTGGTGCAATGGTAGTGTAGTCATTAATCTCAAAGTTTGAACTTTAGTTACCATGCTACAGTTCCCACCTTCATTGCAATTCTCTTTTTCTCTCCTTCTTCTTCACAAGCGCTTTTTCTTGAATGCATTCCGAGGATCCTCGATATCCTCCGATTTGCCTTGAGGTTCAGTTTCTCTTCTATTCTTTAGAGGTAAAGGAGATCTGTAATCTTTTCGCGCCACTTGTAAGGTTATTTTCTCTTTTCCTATCCTTAGAGTTAATTTACCCCTATCAACATCAATGATTGAACTTGCAATGGCCAGGAACGATCGTCCAAGAACTATCGGGATCTCCATATCTTCTACAATGTTCAATATGTAGAAGTCAGTGGGAAAGGTATATTTATCAACTTTTACTTGGACATCCTTTATAATTCCCATCAGTTTATGTACCATTCTATTGACCATCTTTAGCAAAAATTGGAGGGTACTAACTGTCTTAACCCTAACTTTAGATTAAAGGTGTAGGGCATCATGTTTATACTCACTCCTAGATTTGTGAATGCCCTGTCTATGATGATTCTATTGATACTGTATGGGATGAAAAAGTTCCATATGTCCTCTTTCTTCTGTGCGATGTTAGGGTCCTTTTCTGATATTCGCTCTTTAACCTTCGTCTTGACAGATTCCTTCATTGTGAGCTTCGTCTGTACTTGTTTCGTCACTTCCTTGGCCTTATTTGATTTAATCTCTTGTAGGTTCCTCACTGCCCTCTTTACATATAACACCTGCTGAGCCAAAATAGGGAATGGAAATACACATCAAGTTGACTTAACTGATTCGATCACTGGCTCGCATAGAAGGTGTTCTTGACCCTTCCCTTTATCTTTTTCTTCCTACACTTGTTCCGATTCTTCATCTTGGGTCTGACTGATGACCATGATCCTTTCTTTCAAGTTAGACTTGGTGTTGCTTGGAAGAGTTCCAGCATTTCGAGTAGAAATTGCCTCCATTAATTGGCCCACTTGGACTTCCAGATTATGCATAGATGAGGTGTGGTTCCTCGTTACTTGCTCGAATTTGTTCTCAAACCTCTTATGTGCATCCATCATGCCTCCAACAAATCTTATCCAGCTTCAATTCCATCGAATTGGCTTTATCTTATTGAATGCCCAATTTTCCCTGAGGTCTGAACTATCCGCCATTGTTGTTTGACTAGGAGAAGTTAGGGTGATTCTTCCACCTGAGGTTGCAAGTGTTGTAGTAAGGATTGTTACCCCCTTCTTGTCTATATTGCGCCCCCATGTAGTTCACTTACTCCTGATTATCTTCTTTCATCAAATAACGATATCATGGTTTATCTGTCCACAAAGCTAACACTTTAAATGTACAACTTTCACCATAGCTGAGGATGATGCCTTTATACTATGGAGCTATCACATCAAACTGTCGATCTTTGCTTACATCTAAGTCATTTGATCGACCGCGACAATACCCTTTTGCTCTTTGAAAGTAGCAGGTTGCCTAACTCGCTCATTTGTCCATAAACGGCTATTGCTTGCCATCTCCTCTATCAAATCCTCTGCTTCATTTACTGTTTTATGCATTAACGATCCTCTTGAAGCTACAACAATTGTGCCTCTTATCAGTGGGTTCACTCCATTGTAGAAAGTCTACAACAGGAACTCCTTCGGTAGGTTATAGTGTGGGCACTTCTGTTGCAAGTCCTTATATCTCTCTTACTTTTCATAGATTGATTCCCCATCACCTTGTTAGAAATTGGTGATTCCTTTACAATTTTGGTGATCATACACAAGATGATCCCACGTTGTGATATTGACTGGGCTCAGTAAATGATACCAAGCCTTCACTCTATCTCTAAGAGTAAAAGTAAACAACTTGATTCTAATTGCATCCTCTGACATCTGATGATACCTGAAAATATCATAGATCTCGAGGAAATTGACTATATGTGCATTTAGGTCCTCATTAGCCAATCTATAGAATTGCACATTCTACTAAAGCATATTAAGAAGTGTCGGTTTTATCTCAAACGAGGTTGCTTGCATAGGCAGCCTAGCTACTCCTTAGTTTGCAACGTTAAACCGTGATCTGATGAAGTCCATCAGGTCCTCTGTTGCCATCCTTGGTCACTCCCTGATCTATATTCTGTTGAAACTGCTCAGCCATCCTAAGGGTTCGTTCTAGTCGAGTGATATCTAAATCTAACATTTTTGCTAAATGACTCGAACCTCTCATAACTTTTGTGTTTATGCAAGAGCTGATTTCTGAAATAAAATGAAAAAAATAAAAAACAAATATTAAAAACTAACCTGCACTAACGCCTTAAACTATAGAACTAGTTATCGCCCCCTCAGCAACGGCGCCAAAAACTTAATCGAAGGTTTACATATGCTAAATTTTAATATTATAATCTCGATAATATTAAAAGCATATGGGTTATTCGCATAGTACCTAAAGTATCGATCCCACGAGGAGGAGTAACTCAATCCTAAAATCTAAGGAATGATTTAAATTTGGAATAAATCAAAATAACAAACTAACGCAGAAAATTAATCAATCAAGAAATCAATCTCAAGAATTAAATTCAGAAATTATAAACAGGATAGCAAATTGCATAACCCAATCAAAAATCAACCTAGGAACTAACAATTGAGAGAAGGGGGTTTTAATCTAACTTTAATGAAGTTCTAATTGATTATGAAATTATCGAAATACCGAGTCTAGATGGTCCTAGGGTGGATTACTCTCTCTCGAGTTATAATCTTTAACCCAAATTATATTATGGAATTGCAATCTCTCAATTCATAATTTACCCAAAACCTATTTCAGTTATAAAATTGTCGAATAACCTATCGAAACCTATACATTATCTCTCATTACAGAAATTTAACGGTTTGATTCAATTCTTTATCTATCAAACTACCAAACTCTCGTTAGCCCAATTTCATGATATTCACTCAGTTCACCCTCTTAATTTGTTACTGAATTATTAAGAACATAAATTAAATCATGAATAAATTAATAAAATCACAATAAATTAAATTTCAATAATATCAAAGACAAATTCGGCAGATGAGTTTAGATAATTTCCTCAACATTCAAAAATCCATCATCTATGGCTATCTCAAATTCTGTACAATTGTAAGAACGAAATAAACCAAAAATAGTTTGAAATGGATGATGATGGAGGTAGCGATGGTGGGAAACCACACATTCTAGGAAGTACTTCACATCAAGCTTCTTCTCTATCTCTCTTCCTTTGTCTCCTTCCTCAAATCTCTCGATAAGCTCTCTTAGGTTTTTAGAATTTGGCTGATGGAAAAAACTCCCTCTTCTATTTTTTATGTTCTTTTAAATACTTTGGAAGTCCTAGGGTTCGTCTAAGGTCGAAATGGTCTAAAAAGTTCCTTGAAACTTGACGTTTTCATCTATTTTTTATGTCTGCTGGACACAGGCCATGATCGTTGCCAGCGTCTAACCCTATCTATCATGATCCTGACCAAAGTGTCACGATTGTGGCCTTGATTCTAGTGGCTCACATCTTTTTTCACAATTGTGCCCTATTGTGCCATGATCATGGGCCATGATTTTGGCCTGAAACTCTCCGAAACTTCTATGTTCTTCGTCGTTGATCGTGAAACACTAATAAACACATTAAGGTACCTAAAAAACATAACATTTAAGCTCAAAGACTCATATCCATAGAAACACTTAAACACATAAACTAACACAATTAAAACCTAAACACACACTCAACACTCAAATTAACACTAAACAAATAACAAATTAAACCCTAAAATATGATGCAAATCACAACTGTCAATATGTGTGATCAAATAAAGGGGTTGTGACTAGAGTGGCCAGTCTGAAAAGAGCTTAAAGCTAAAAAATTTGCATAAAGAGCTATAGGCTCAGTGATTGATGAGCCCGATATCTACAATAGGTATAGGATAAAATATGAAATGATCTCAGTATTCACAAGGGATACAGGATAGTAAATAGGCTCTCGGTTACAATAAAATAAAAATAAATGTGGAGTCACAAGTGTATATGCATTTGCAATTATATTTTCAATTGTACTATATGAATGATTATGGACAATTATTGAATTATGTTGATATGATGATATGCCATGTATGTGTACATTGGATAATATGATTGACTGAGAATGAGGATTGAATTATTCTGAAAAGATTATATGAAATGTGTGAAATTCATGATGTATTGTTGAGATGAGATATACTGTGAATTTATTTTATATTTGAGATGTTATGACCTGATACGAGTGAGCACATCGATGATGGTTTACTCACTAAGTTTGCAAAGCTCATTAAAATTGCCATGATGTTTTTTAGGCTTAAAGGAGACCGAGTTAAACTATTTAGAGTTTAGCTTTTGCATTTGTACATGAGATAGTGGTCAGGATCAGTTCTATCTATATGTGTCTTTAGTTATTTCTTATTAAGAATTGTATTTCGCAACTATCATATAATGTATATGTGAATTGTGAAGTGTAATGGCAGTTACGACTGAAATGTTTGTAAATGAAATAGACTAAAATGATTACTAGTTTGTTGAAGATGTGTTTGTTGCTTAAATAATTTGTAATGTTTGGATTTGATTGCCTTAAAGTACCATCCTCGTAGAGTATGTTCTTGAATTTCATCGATATTTTCAGATATATGCTCTATGAGAGTGGTGTGTTACATTTTTTGTATCATAGCCCAAGCTTTGTATCTTACATGGGCATTTTTCATAATTATGTCAAGGTATCTACACCTTAAACATGTCATAGCATGCAGTGGCAACTAATCCCTAGTTTAAGTCATAATTACATAAGTCATACCTATGAACATTCCTTAAAAGTCTGAACTTTTAGGGAATGATGATCTATCAGAGTGTAAGAAAATAAAATTTGTGGATATTTAGAAATAAGAAGTACTACATGGTTCGATATGCTAGTCAAAGACTCAGTGCAATTATATTTATGGTTATATCATATAATATGATATCAATATTGTACTATGGTTGTATATCCATGAACTGATATGGATGTGAAAATTTTTTCATGGACTAACTGAGAAAGAAATAGAGACACAGTTAAGAATGACATGATTAAAAGTGTACAAAGTAAAGTAAAAAGAAAACAAAATTTACTATGACCTTGAGAGGTTGAACTTGGACTTGGAATGATTGTATAATTAATATGATAAGAGTTTATGATTTAGTATAAGGTTATGTCAGTGGATTTGAGATCAGAATTTCATGATGGTTACGTATCTATAATTTTGAATTAATTGAGAATATACGTATATAAGATTAAATAAATGACAACTAAGAGATGAAATAAATGATAATGGGATACGTAGAAGTCCTCAAGGTTAAGTCGATTAGTTATTGTAAGTGCACATCCAATAATGTTATTACCTTAGTAAATGATGTTATTAAGCACATATGTATTATATGCTTAGATATGGTATAGGGAGTGATCTATGATATAATGAATGCTCTTAAGTTTTAGTCCCCATAGTTAAGATTCTAAGATGAAGCTGAGTAGGGCAATGGAAGCATGGAATTAGTTGATTACATTGAAATGGTAACTACTAAGGAGAATAAACTTTTGCATAGTCATAGAATATTTGAATGTTATCCAGAATCAATTGAGATCAAAGCATCATTAGCTTAAGATATTAATTGGTGACTTTTGAAAATAAATCTCTATATAAGATGCAATGATCTTGATGGTATATACCAAAGCATAAAAGTAGATGAACATGCCTATTGCTTTATTGAGCTTTAATAAATAGAACACCCTAATCATGTAAGATATGATAGAAATTGATCTTATTAAGGTAATATTGCTGAAAAGCAATGATAAACATAGTTGATTGATAATGATTACGTGAATAGTATAGATGATTGCAGAGAGAAATCTTCTTTTGATGAACACTTTCACTGAATTGTATTAAGTAGATAAAATGTTCCACTTCGAGGAATAAATAAATATTGAACGAAACATAAATAATTATTAGAATCAAATAGATATGAGACTCAGGCATGAGAAACTAAACATACTACAGAGAGTTTATATGTTTTGGTTGTTGTAAAGTATCCAACTACATTATTGGATTATTAAATTTGAGATAATACTATTGCTATTGTGAGAAGAACTTAGGTCCACACTATATTCAATGCTATTATGTTCAGAAGGTATAAGTTAGATTTGATGTTTATGTTATCAATTCAAAAAATCAAGATTTGCAAATGATGTGAATTATGAGGACGAATTAGTAAAATGGTCAGACATTAGGATAAACAATTAAGTAAGGTAAGAAATCAAATGATTGGAGAAAATCATCAAGAAAAGAAGTCAATTAGAGATGAAGAAAAACATGAGAAAATATTATGCCCGTCTGTGGAATCAGTTAGTTAAGAATTTTAGGGACGAAATGTCTTAAAGAGGGGGAGAATTGTAGCATCCCATCTCTTAAATTGTTGAGATATTTAAAGTGCTAGACTAATGAGTCATATGAGTGGTAGCATATAGAACGAAAATGGTACATCTAGGACATGACTTCATAATTATGTTCAAATGCATAATATTAGCATACACACATAAATTGTGGAATAGATAAATTGCACTCAATTAACATATTCTAGGGTATGAAACTAAGATAAATGTGATAAATGACTGAGTATAATGAATGTGTATTTCCAATGTGTTGTACTTTGGTTTACCAATGATAAGAATTGATGGATTATAAATAGTAAATTGGAATTAATTGTCACAATTGGGAGATTAATAAATTTATATATATATATATATATATATATATATATAGTCTTGAAAAAATGCCAAGTGGCAAGACTAATTGACACATGAAAAATAAGGACGACTAAGCCTACAAATTGAGTGACACTTGGCATAGATAAATGAGTGACAGGTGGACTAGTAATTAATTGACAAATGGATCAATTATGCGGTTAAAAATGGACTAATAACTAGGAGATAAATGGTAGCATATTTAGTGGACAAATGGAAGACATGCTTAATGACATATGTCATTAAAAGATGAAGACACCTTGCACGTAATTGCATGAAGTTAATGTAGTAAAGTTTATGCTGGAACTTTCTTCACCTTCTTCCTTGCTCTCCACTAAAAATTACTCCTATCTTCCTTTTCTATATTTTGGTCTAATCCTTACTTAATTACTACACCAAAGCTACACTTTTATCCTTTATAAGAGAGCTTAAAAACTAGCTGATTGTTATCTTCCATCCTTGCCGAAAAGTAACTCATTTTTATCCTAAATTTGTGATGATCTTACAAGTATGAAAGGCTTGATTAACTTGATGTTTGGAGGTGGAATTAAAGCTTAACAAGTAAGTAGAAACCTGATCTTTATGGAATGGTTTAATGGTATGATGATGATGATGAATGAATTGGAGTGAAATATATATGATGTTGATGATGAAATAATTTTTGGAAAATGATGCTTCAATGATAGTTTCTAGTTTGGTTTTTGATGCATGAAAGACAATGATTTGTGAGCTATAAATTGAATAAATTTGAGATGGAATTGAATATGATATTAATAAGGAATTGGAGTATAATTCAGGCATAAATGAGGTTGTTTATTGAACATGAATTTTGGAAATTTTGAAGTGTTTGGTGTGTGTCTAAGTTGGATACATTCGTGCAGAATTAGGGGAAGCAATGTAGTGCATGATCATACAATTATTTGGATTTTTTCACGATCATGGCATAGTTCCCACGGTCGTGGCCTATTGCACTAGCTTCTGTCAAGATCGTGGGAAACTCCACGATGATCGTAGGTAAGGCTTTGAAGTGATAAGTTCAATTTTGTGTAATTGTTGAACTAACTAAGGATAAGTCACCCTACATTGGTGTATTTGGATTTGAATGAGGTTTGAAATGAACCTAATTGATGTTGAATAACTTGGTTGAATGTTTGACAAGTTGAAGTTATTAAATGATGTTGTAACTTAAGGAAAAGGTTGTTTGTTATCAGTGTATCTAAGTTTGGACTTTAAGAGTGTTAAGGAATGAAGATGTTCTTATAAATGTAAATGTGATCCAAAGGATATGAATAATGTATTAGGTATGAATGAATGAGAATTGGGAAATTATGTGAATGTATATTGATTAGGAAAGGGTTAAAGAATGATTAGTTTGAATAGTCAGGACTTATGATTAAGGACACATACGCAGGAAAGTCATTGAGCATGCATTGAATATAATACATATACTTATGTGTGTGATTGAGTATTGATATGATTGAGCAATTCAGTAATGTGTAAATGTGTGTATTGCATGGTTTAGACACTAAAATTGAACACCAATATTTAGACATTATTGGTTCATTGAGGCAATAGCTATCTGGAGCATACTGTGAGTTAACCTAGATGTTATCTCAATAAGTTTGATTTGTTTCTATTTCAATTTCAGTTATTAAAATGTTATTGCTATGATTGTGATAATTCTGGACACTGATTGGTCCGATGAGATTGATATTTGGGAATGTATTGGGAGTGTTTCATAATTGAATGTGAATAAGGAAAGTGTATTCTTAACAAAAGTTGAATGCCAGACTTATGTTAGATGAATTGAAAAGTGAATGTGTCTGAAATGAATGAAAGTTATTAAAAGTGTGATATTTGAATTCATGCATTTTATTACATGATATATATGATCAGATAAAGAGGTTGTGACTGGAGTGGCCAGTATGAAAAGAGCTTAAAGCTCAGAAATGTTCATAAAGAGCCACGGGCTCAATGATTATTGAGTCCGATATCCGTAATGGGTACGGGATAGAATGTGAAATGATCTCGGTATCCAAAAGGGATATAGGACAGTAAATAAGCACTTAATCACAACAAAATAAAAGTGAATGTGGAGTCACATGTGCATATGCATTTGCAATTATATTTTCCAATGTACTATATGAATGATTATAAACAATTATTGAATTATGCTGATATGACGGTATGCCATGTATATGTACACTTAATAATATGATTGATTGAGAATGAGGATTGAATTGTTCTGAAAAGATTATATAAAATACATGAAATTCATAATGTATTGTTGAGATGAGATATACTGTGAATTTGGTTTGTATTTGAGATGTTGTGACCTGACATGTGTGAGCACATCGATGATGGTTCACTCATTGAGTTTGCAAAACTCATCAAAATTACAATGTTATTTTTCAGGCTTAAAGGCGATCGAGTTAGACTATTTAGAGTTTAGCTACTGCATTTAGACATGTGATAGTGGTTAGGATTAGTTATAACTATACGTGTCTTCCTAATCTATTCTTACCTTTCCAAGTTACATTTCATTTCATATTTATTGTTCTTTCTTTTAAATGTATAAGATGGATTTGATAGTGATGGATTTGGGATTGATGATGATGTTCTAAACTTCTTTAGGGATTTGTTATTGAATTTACATTAAAAGATCGAGCGAAGGCGTGGTACAACTTGCTGAGTTCAGGTGAGATTACGACTTAGGAGCAACTTGCCTAAGCATTCTTCAGCAAGTATTTCCAATTGACAAAGATGACGAGGATTATCAAGGAGATTACAAATTTTCAGCAAAACGATGGGGAATGTCTCTACAAAGCATCGGAGAGATTTAAAGAACTGTAAAGAAGTTGTTCTTGTCACAATCTTCCAAGAGAGTTCCTACTTTAAATGCTCTACAAGAGAGTGTTGGAGTTATTTAAATATAGTGCCCTACAAAGCAAGTGTATTTACTTATAACTTAATTTTCTTCCAGTTACTTTTGTAATGAAAATATTTATTAATATTTAAAAAAAGAGTTTGGTTTTTATGAGCATTAGATATCTAGTCATAAGATATCGAGATTCTTTTGTAAGTAATATACATATATATAGAGATGTATGGGAAACATGTTCATTATTAGAATCTAAATTAATTGATTCACAATTGAATAATCAAGTTGGTCGCTTGAATATGGTTTAGACTACAGTTTTGCAATTTATCTCCATGTAAGTAAAGGAGTTTACTTCAAGGGAATGATGAGTTTCATATTATGATAGTAGTTGACTATCGAAAATGGCACTATTAAATGAATCTAGAATCACGTATGTTTTAATGAATAAAGTAGGTTGTTACTTTAATCTTAAAACATACATTTTAGCATTTGCTTATTATAGACCACAATCTTGATGAGTGGTGAACTCATATGTGTTTCATTATAATTCTTGATATGTTTAGAATGGATTTTTACAGAGTATTAATCCAGTGTCTACATGTTGGAATTATTAATTGAAATATGTATCAGGCAACATTCACTCAAATAAAGAGTTTATAGTGATATCATCACTTCTAGATGTTTTATGGAGATTGGTGACTAAACTAGAGCCAGTAGTTTGATGGACTCGCTACCCATAAAATCTTGACATCAAGATGAGATCTTGTGTGTTAATCACCATATAGAGTAAAACGGGAGATCCAGAAGGAAAAACCAACTTAAGGGCAAAACGATAATTTTACCCTTTATTGTACGGATGGCTATAATATGGTTCGTATTAGAGTTTGCAATTGGACATATTGAAACATGAGTTCTTATAATATTTAGTAATTTAAGAGTTCAACTAATTGTGTTTAGTTGAATGGCATTTAGATAATAAACTAAAATTAATTCTAATAAGATTAAATTAATTATAGGCTTATTGGAGCTTGAATTATCTAAGTCTAATAACATTCTGCATTCTAGGAAAATCCCGGTGCATGCATCATATACACGCAGTGCAAAAAAACAAAAATTTTTGTTTCGAGAGTTTCCCGAAGTCCAGTATCTATATGCCTATATAAGGAAATACCATTAAATGTAGGTGAAAAATTCCCAATTCACATACATGTTCATAATACATATATATATAGGAATTCATAGCATTTACGCAAATCAATCGCGCATATAATAACCACATACCTTGTGAGTAGTCTCCTTTGTTCTTCTATCTTCTACTCTTCTGGTTGTCGCAAACCACAACAACCAAAACAGATCGTCTCCAACGGTATCCACACAGAGATCAAAGAAACTAACCGAATCAACCTCTTTGATCCAGAAATGGATAGAATAAAGACAAGAGTGGTAACTCCTTTCTTTGTCCTATGGAGAACAAAAATCATAAAACAAATAGAGAGGAAGAAGAAGAGAAAGAAAAAGAAGAGAAAATAGATGATAATCGTGAAGAAGAAGCTTGTTTTTGAAGCACTCTCACGATTATTAACTTCTTTTTCATTTTGTCTTTTATCAACAAAAGACATTAAATGACTCACTTTAAGGACTCCTCACTTCGTCTTCCATATTGCCTACACCTTCATATATATATATATATGAGGTGGTCCAGTCACACTGGGATTGGCCTTACCGGGTCCTGGGTATTGAAAAAACATCGGAGACCTATTTCAGCAACGTGGATGTTGCAATCTCATCGGGACATGTCCCGTTTTCATCAGGATCCATTTAGTTCTATTTCTCTCCAAATAATGGATCTCTATCCAAAACCATTTTACAAATACTCTAAGTCACTCTTATGCATATGACCCATTAGGTTCCCGGTTATGTTGACCACTTAGATTAACACTTAATCCTAGCAAGTCATGAGAGGCATCTAGCAACACATCATGACCCCCAATTGACGAGAAAGTAAGTGGTTTGATGAATGAACCCGTGCTCGTCACGAACCATGCTATACCCCACTTGGTTATGAGTATGGGCAAAGTGTCAACTCTCACTAGATTGAATACGTCCAATCTAGCCCTAGTGACATCAGTTCTCTTCCTGGGACTCGTTACTCTATATGTCAATGAGGACATTGTTCATGACATATGAACTCCGACCACAGATTTCCAAGTAATGACACCGACAAGAGGTCGTGGGTATCACCTTTTGCTATCACGAAAGTGGTGGATCCTCTATTGGCTATTCAATTACCTTCGAATGCCTCAAGCTATACCCAATCACCATCCTATGAGTAACCTCTGCAAGGAAACAAGGAATGAAGTTAAAGCATAGAATCAGTATCTAAGATATCCTTGAATATCTCAAGTCTAAGGATACTTGCACTATGGCTGTGATGATATTATCATCAACATTATAATAGAACATCCATGTGCTGATCTCATGGTAAGTTATCCATTGTACTTACTACCTCTAGTAAGCATCTACATCTTAACTCTAAACATCTCATGTTTACAGTTTCTGAGATCTACTGCTTGATTAAATTAAGGAGTTTGGCATGTGCTAGTCTATCTGGATTAACGATGTCTAGTCTCATTAATCCTATAACTAGGGATAATGTAGATATTGACAAAAGTACAGTTGATAGGAATCTCAATAGTATGATCACATCATAGTTTCCTTCATACTATGTCATATATCATGGACTTCATTAATTTACTTATAGATCAATATCAATTTATAAATAATGACCACCAAATTATTGAAATGTGCTTTTTTATTATTGAAAATAAAGTCTATAAATAACTTTGTACAAAATGCACTAAAGGTGATTGCCTTTAGGGCACTACTCTAACAAATCTCCCATTTGACCTAAAGCCAATCACCTTGGTATCTAATATTATAGGTGAGTACATGAGAATAAAATCTATTATGTGACAATGGCGTCGTCAATGGATTAACAATATTCTACTGGGTGAAAATTCTCTCTATTTGTACAATACCTCTATTAATGATCTCCCTGATCAAATGATATCTGCAGAGTACGTGCTTGGACCATTGATGAGACCTCGGTTCCTTCGCGCAATAGCCCCATTGTTGTTACAATACAACTGTATAGGCCATCACTGCTAGGAACCACTCCAAATTCAGTAATGAACTTCTTGATCCAAACTACTTCCTTTGCTACTTCTGAAGCCACAATGTACTCTACCTCCATTGTTGAATCGGTAGCCGTCTCTTTTTTAGAACTCTTCCAATTGACCGCCACGTCATTCAGTGTGAATATATAACCTGATTGGGATTTGGAGTCATCCTTATCAGATTGAAAATTGGCATCTGTATACCATCTGACTTTTAGGTTTCCATCTCCATATATAAAGAAAACATCCTTAGTCCTTCTTCACAAGTACTTGAGGATGTTCTTAACGACCACCTAGTGACCCTCACCAGGAGCTAATTGATATATTCTTGTAACACTTAGAGCATATGATATATCAGGTCTTGTATATAGCATAACATACATGATAGATCCTACTGCGGATGCATACGAGATCATATTCATATGTGTCCTCCATCTTATGTCTTAGGAAACATATAT
Organism: Erythroxylum flavicans; assembly: GCA_027576715.1. Taxonomy (NCBI): domain Eukaryota; kingdom Viridiplantae; phylum Streptophyta; class Magnoliopsida; order Malpighiales; family Erythroxylaceae; genus Erythroxylum; species Erythroxylum flavicans. Next base: position 25,906 of record JANZXP010084545.1, read on the forward strand.
TTTGAGAGTGTTATCCCATGAGTCATGGGAAGATATCCTCTTTTAAACTGCTCCTATGTACGTTGATTGTGAAAGACCAACCAACCTTTTTGATCTATCTCTATAGATCTTTATCCCGAGGATATAAGTTGCTTCACTAAGATCTTTCATGGAAAATGGTTTGGACTGTAACACCCCACTCCCCGAACCCGAACCCGAACCCGATATCGACAGTGATATCCGAATCCGTGCCCCGCGAGGGTGGCGTGTCACATCAC
>JANZXP010084569.1:0-26147 GCA_027576715.1 Erythroxylum flavicans
AGATTATTCTAAATTTACCTATTACCATTATAAGTATAAATAGATTATTATAACTATAAATGGATTTACCTATTAACGATAAAATAGATTAACTATAAAATGAAAATGGATTTAGATTTAACAAAAAAAATTAATTATAAATAGATATTATTATTAAAAAGCTCTCTAATTTTGACTATAATTATATAATGTTATTGCTATATATATATATAGTTCTTATATATGTATTTCTGCTAGAATGTATTTTATAATGTATATTATATAATGTAATATAATATATAATATTGTGGTAAAAATTCAAAATTGATTTTCATCTTCTTTAGAAAAAAAAGACGAAAATCAATATAAATCCAATGGATTTAGAATGAATACAATCATTTAAATAAAGTAGACGAATATTTAATATTGAATAGGTAAAGCAATTTCATTAAGAACAAGAGTCTCATAAATACTTAGCTCAATAACTTTGGCTTCTTTAAACTAAATAAGGCATTAAGCCTTGCAAAGTCATTCTCAACTATGATCGTGTTCCAAAAAAAGAAAACAAAATACTAGTTCTGCATTTTCTAAAGTTAAAAGATAATGTATTCTTCCTAAACCAAGCCAAAAAATCCTCCTTCACTTTTCTTCTTTCAAATAATAAAATCAAAATTTTTAAAACAGTATATCTAGTCCATTTTAAGTACACCACCATAAGTTTCCCATCATATCTCTAAGATATATTTACAAAAATATTTCCTAATCGTGTTAGAAAACTTCCAAATCAAGTTATGCTACTAGTCATTTTCATTGAATGTGTACACGGTCAGTTTGCTTCTACAACTTCTAGCTTCCTATTTGAACTTAAACTCTAACTTCAACCTTTGTTAGGTCCTAATTGCTAGAGAAATGAAATTACATAAAATTAAGCACATTGACTCATAATAATATAGGAATTAAATATTAAAAACATGAATAATAATGACAATAACACTTTCTCAACTTAAAAATAAAACTTTATTGATTTCAAGTTGAATTATGATATTAAACAAAAATATAGGAATTTTCAATCAAATGAATGAGAATAATATAAAGAACGTATGAAAAAGAAATTACAAACTAAATCATAATAGTTTAATAATCAAACCTTGTCTACGTCCACTTCCCAAATCTCTTTTAGGAATCCAGTGAAATCTTCTTTCAATTAAGTGAAGAGGAACATCCTTACAATAATATTTTTTAAAATAAAAAGTAACTCTTATACAATCTTTCTTGAAGATTACGAGTACCCTAAATCCTTCTTAGATCGATTAACTATAAGAGATATAATGCCAAATTTTCTTTACAACTTGAATAAAATGTGCTTGTTCACTTTAATGCTCAGTGGTTCATAATCACTTCACAATGAATGAATGATTACTTGTGAATATTTAAGAACTATTATACAAATGTTATTGTAACTTTAGAATATCATAAAGATGTTCAAAACCTAAATGCTCAGGTATTTATAATCATAAAAAATTCAAATTATCATTAGACACAAAATCTACTCATAAAGTGAATTGATTGATCACGCCCAATATTACCCAACATGCATCCAAAAGGGGAGGATGACTATTCATAAAAGTTGAATGAGCATTGTCAATATCTAAATGCAATTGTATCTTCAAATTCACATAAAACAAGTTCATGTATTATTTGAACATGGAAGTCTCTATATAAGGGACATTTAATCGAACAACTCATAGGCAATATGTATTATCTCTAACTAATCACAAAACAAATGCATTTTTCCATTATTTACCAACAACAATACATGTAAACAACAAATAAACCAACAATGACACAAAAAAACGCATACACCAACAATCATCACACAAAAACTAACCACCCAGACACCAATGGTATACATATATAACCATATAAGAGCTTCGTTTTTTGAAGAAAAAATAAACCCAATAGGAAGTTTACCTGCAAATGACACACAATGGGTTAAAAAACAAGTAGAAACCGATGGTGGAAGCAAGAAAAATTGCACAAAACCGACGCAAGGCACGAAGGAGAGAAGAAAAATAGCGTAGAGGGGGGAGAGGGTCAGGTTAAGAAGAAAACTTAAACGACGTTCTTTGGATTAAAACCAAACGACGTCATTTTATTAATGAACAACGCATCTTTTACCGATGGAACTTATTTTTCGTCGGTATTCAAATTCACCAAAAATATGGCACCTATTTTGTCGCCTTATTTTGTGACGAATAGAGCCTTCCATCGGTAATGTTTAATGTTTTACCGACGGAATGTTTAATCTGTCGGAAAATTAAAGACGGACTATATACCGTCGGTAAACAACTAAAAGCATATTTCACTGATGGAAATATTTTCATCAGCAAATTTTTGATGCTATTTAATTGCGGGAAGCTTTCCCGCAATCTTTACCGACAGTCATTGTTTGGTCGTTGCTATATTTCGTCACAAAATTTGTGCGAATGTTTTTCCTCCACCTTTACCGACGACAATTGTGCCTATCGCAAAATAACAATTTTAACGACACTTTTACTAATGGACTATGTTTTTTTGTCAGAAAATAGCTACGATTTTTGTTCCTTCGGTAAATTTCCGTCCCTCATCTATGATTTTCTTGTAGTGAATGATTAACAAATAAATTATAATAAAGCAAGAATCATAATTCGTACTTTATTTCGAAACTTGATCATATTCTTGTCGTCTCCCTCAAATCATTTCTAAAACTAGCTCTTCTCAACCATGAAACTCTAGTCGCATAAGTTTTAGCCTCTAATAGTATCCACTTAATATATTTAGAGAACTTTGTAACCATTATAGAGATGGTTAAGCAATGACTACTAGCTCCCTTAGAGCTTAAGTCTATTTATTAATAATTTAATTAAAATTAAATTTTAATTTCAATTAAACTTTAATTAAATTAGAAATAATTCTAATTAAATACTATTTATACCTAAATATGATCCAATATCTCATATTATTCCTTATTTATTAAATATCTCATATTTAATCATAAAGTTTCTCAAACTTTAGAATCAAGTCAAACTTAATAAAAAATATATTTTATCTCTTTAACTCGTTCTTTGTGTGTGGCTTTTTAGGTTCTCAAATATGTTAGAAATAGATATAAATTATAACATAATCATATTTAAGATTACATAAATTAAACTCCTTTAATCTATCTTTAATTCTCTAGTTAAACAATTTATATCACTTGATCAAGATTGGCGTCTAGCAACATATTATGACCACCCAAATATTTACGAATGTGAAAGTGGTTTTGACTAACCTTTCTGTACATGATCTTTTCATATAATTCAATCCTTTCATCATATAATGTTTTGATTAGATATAGAACATGAAAATAATGTCTACTTTAATTAAGCCAATTATGTTGGTTCTCGACCATTAGTAATTGATTCTAGTAATGACATTTGTAAACTATTTATAAAGTGTCATTTCACCTTGATCAAGGATTTTTCGAATTAATTCTAATTGAGAGCATTGAAACATTCTCCCTAATTAATTTAGGGTGATGAATCCTATATTGATCAGTCAATATAGTTCATGCTATATCTAATGACTACTGACTAAGCTATCCTTGACTAAAATAGGTCATTTGGGGTCAATTAAGTGAACTTGTTCTTTAACAAGCACCCACACATTTGTTTAAATATTTTCATAATTTAACATATGAGATCTTAATAGAACAATAACTAGGAATAATTTAGGGATAATATGTAAATGCAATATGAATCTTATCATAATTTCATTTGTAATGTATAATTATCCCCTAGATTTTATCATATACATCTAAATATGTACACGATAAATAATTTCTTTAAATTATTTTGTCACTAAACTACAACTAATCGATTAGTTGTAGGGCATAAACCAATAAGTTATGCATCTGAGTTGACAAAAGAGACTTATAAATAGAGCCCTTCTTCCTAAATGATAGCGTTTGGAAAATTTTTCAAACATTTTCATCTTTAGCCTTTCAATCCCTCTCTGTCACTTTTCTCTAGGCTTTACCTTGCACTCATAATAATTTTCTAGCAAAGTTATCGAGTTAAAGATTGTCCACCTCCTTTACTATTTCATTCTTCTTCACTTCCTAATAGTGATTGTTAAAAAGTCACAACCACCCACCTCTAAGAAAAATTCAGAAATAATTATTGACAATACATTTGTTCCTAGATTTGCTCATGTAGAGTTGAGTAACATTGTTTCATTTTATCACTCTATGATGTGTTTTTTAAGTGTCAAAAACTTTACTAGATCCTATATTTTTAAATTCGTTTACTTCTGTTTTTGTTTCATGTCCCTTTCAAGTTTTGTCTCCCTTCTTGTTTCTACTATCTTTGTTTATTACTCTTCTTTCTTTCAACTTAATTTTAACTTCTTCTTATTAACTAAACCTTTGTTGGCCCTCTCTCATTTCTTTGCTCTCTGAATTTTCTGACTTTTATCTGACTTTTAAGGGGTTGTTTGGTGCTATTTGTGTTCTTCTATTTTGATTTTTAATTTTTGTTTTCTGTTTTTGGTTTCTATTTTTTAATAAACAAAATATGTTTGATTGTTAGTGTCAATGTAATTATATTTTTATTATTGATGATAATTATATTAGATAAAACTTGAAGAAGTATTAATTTTATAGATTAATTAATTAATTATATTTTAATCTCTTATGTAATATTTATTAATAAATGAATTCTCTTTTGGATAACTTAAAGAACATGAAGTACTAATCTATTGCATTTAAGTTTTATATATTTTTCTTTCCTATTCTTATTGCTGGAAAAAATTTGATGAATTAGAAACAAGAAACAATTAGTTAAAACATAAATTAAAAAAAATATGAAACATACGAATCAGTATTCATGGACATATATTTTAAAATATAAATCATAAATAAAATATAAGAAATTGATCATCTTACCTATTAGTACTATTAGATAATAAACATTTTCATAAAATAGGTAACTTATTTTTATTTAAACCTAAATTATTACTTATTATAAATTAATATTAATAAATTATTTATAACTTATTTAATTACATATTAGATATTATTTATGATTTAATAAAATTAATGACATGAATATATAATAAATCAATAAGATAATAAGAAATTATAAATTTTATTTAGTACTAGTAAAATCAATCAAATTAAATTTTAATTATTTATAAAATATATTTTAAATAAAAATATGTAATGTTATTACAGAATAGATATAAATTTTATGGAAACTCAATTATTATTATTAATTATTTGATTAACATATTATTGATTAATATTATAGATTAATATATTATTAATTATTAATCAAAGTTACCATAAATTTTTTATAATTTTATTAATAGTATCGAAATATAAATGTCACAAATTCGTAAATTAATAAAATCAATAATTAGTATTTAACACAAGCTATCCATATAATTTGTTAAGTCTTGATATCACTCTTTTTGTAATATAATTATCTTCGTAGAGAAAGTTTATCACGTTTGTAATCCAAAGTTTTTAGCAAAGAAAATTATTGGAACTTTATAAGAATTTTCAGTAAACGTGAGAGCTTCTAAAAACCTTTAAATCTTAAAAGGTTTTGGCGATCGTTCATTTATCCTAGACATTATAACGATCTTTTGAAATTTTTATTTGAAGAAAGTGTAAACTTACTATTTTTTTAAGAATGAAAATAACTTAATTTGGGCACTTAGGGCAACCATAAGGGTTTACAAAGATGTTACTTAGATGCACGTAATGCTTCTTTTAATAAAATATTATATTCTAAAGGGTTACTGCCTATAATAATGAGCTGGAGAGTGCATGTGTGAGTCAGAAAATGCCCCGTGTCTTTATTCAGATTGTTAATTGGTATTGTATCTTTGTAAACACATAAATGTAGTCAGATCTTCCCTAACAAATCGTAAATGAAATTAGTGATACATCTGGCCTGCTCCTTGAACACGTGATTGTTTCTCTCATCCCACAAGCTTGTCACCAAGTAAAATACAACCATATTTCTTATTTCACTTCAACAGAGTGAATAAACCTAGGTCCATAATAGTTGTTATTCTCAAAATAAAAATTTGTATACCAAAATGAGAAAACAACAAAATTAATAAGAGTTTCGTAAAAGTACATACAATAAATCACTTAATAGAACCGAGTCTCATTCTAGTAACATGATCCTGAAAACTCTTTGGTGGCATGCCTTTTGTTAAAAGATCAGCAATCATTAATGCAGTGCTAATGTGTTCAACGACCACATTGTTCTTTTTGACACATTCCCTAATAACCAAATACTTAATGTCGATGTACTTACTTCAACTACCACTCTTATTGTTTTTGGCCAAGAAAACTGTAGTTGAATTGTCACAGTACATTTTTAATGGCTTAGAAATTCACAATTCTAAGCCCAAATATGAAACTCTTCAATCGTACACCATGTGAGGTAGCCTCAAAATAAGAAACAAACTCATCAACCTCTATGATAGAAGTAGCAGTCAAAGTCTGCTTTGAATTCCTATCGGATACCACTCCACTGGCAAACATAAACACATATCTAGATGTTGACTTTTGTGAATCAACACAACCAACGAAGTCCAAATTCTAATAGGTAACTACTTCGAGATTGTCAGTTCGTATATATATAAGCATGTAATCTTTGTTCCCTTGAAGATATCTCATCACCTTTTTGGCGACTCTCTAGTGGTCTATACCTAGTTTACTCAGATATCTTCCCAATATTCCAACAACAAATGCAATGTCAAGTCTTGTACAAACCTGAGCGTACATTAGGCTCCCTACTCAAAAAGCTTATGGAATATTTTTCATTTGCTCCCTTTCAAGTTCCTTTTTCGGACACTGATTCAAATTAAACCTATCACTCTTCACAATAGGTGTTATACTCGGTGAACAATCTTTCATTCGAAATCTTTCTAAGACCTTATTGATATAGGGTTCTTGGGATAGACCCAAAATGTATTGAGATCTGTCCCTATAGATCTTAATGCCAATGGCATAAGATTCCTCACCCATATCCTTCATATCAAAATTCTTAGAAAGAAATTGTTTCCCCCCATATAACAAACCCTTGTCATTGATGGCAAGTAAAAAATCATCCATATATAGAACAAGGAAACAAATTTTAGAATATCATCCATATATAGAACAAGGAAACAAATTTTACTCCCACTAACTTTCTGATATATGCATTGATCCATGATATTCTCTATAAAATCGTATGAAGAGACGATATCATGGAATTTCAAAAACAATTGACGGGAGGCTTGTTTCAATCCATATATGGATTTCTTAAGTTTACACACCAAATGCTCACCATCATTAAAGGAGAATCCTTCTGGTTGTTTCATATAAACCTCTGCCTTTAGGTCTCCATTTAGGAATGCTTTTTCCACATCCATTTGATGTAATTCCATATCAAAATGGGCAACTAATGCGATAATAATTTGTAAGGAATCCTTCTTAAATACAGGAGAAAAGGTCTCTTTGTAATCGATTCCTTCATGTTGAGTAAATCCTTTGGAAACAAGTCTAGATTTATATCTTTCAATGATACCTAATGAGTCCCTTTTTGTCTTAAAGACCCATTTACATCCAATGGCCTTTGTACCATTAGGCAACTTGACAAGATCCCAGACTTTGTTAGATGCTACATAATTCATCTCATTTACCACGACATTGTACCACAATTGAGATTTATTGCAACTTATGGCTTATGAAAATGTTTTAGCATCATTTTTGGCACCAATATTATAGTCAACTTTGTGTAAATACACTATGTAATCACTAGTATTGCTGATTTCTTCTCTCTAGTTGATCTTCTTAATGTTGTATTAGTGCCCTCCTATGGAGGAGCTTGTACAACTGGTTGTTCAACAACCTCTAGTGATTGTTGAACAATTGGATCTACTATATTGTCATCAGCAGCTTGTGAAACTTCAATGATTGGTTGTTCAACACTTGTTTGACTTTGAGGTAAACTATGAATGACAATCAATTTATACTTGAAGTAGGAGTTTGTATTTCATAATGATCCTTTTCAAGAACTAGGTCCTGAGATTGATCACTCTAACTGATCAAGCCATTCTAAAAAAACTTCGGATTTCTTGATTCCACAAACCTATTATCATGAGATGGATAACAAAATCTATACCCTTCGGACCTTTCAGCATATCCAATGAAATAACTACTTATAGTCCTCATATCCAATTTCTTTTCTTGTGGATTATATACTCTTACTTCAGACGGACATCCTCAAATGCATATATATTGCAAACTTAGTTTCTAACCTTTCCATAACTTAAATGATGTTTTAGAAACAACCTTTATTGGAACTTGATTTAATATATACACTTCCATTTTAAAAGCTTCAGTCTATAAGGATTTAGGAAGTTTAGAGCTACTAAGCATACTCTGCATCATGTCTAATAATGTTCGGTTTCTTCTTTTTGCTACACGATTTTGGTCCAAAGACCCAGTCATGGTGTATTGAGCTATTATCTCATGCTCCTGAAGAAACTTCACAAATGATCTAGGTGCTTGCCCATCCTTAGTGTATCTACCATAAAATTCTCCACCTATATCTGATCCTATGATCTTTATTTTCTTACCACATTGTCTCTCTTCTTCCGTTTTAAATACCTTAAAGGCATCTAATGCCTTGTTCTTATTATAAAGCAAGTAGAGGTACATATATCGCGAGTAATCATCTATAAATGAGATGAAGTATTTCTGACTATACGAGTCCATTTCTAAACTACAAATGTCTATATGTATGATCTCTAATATGTTTGAACTCCTATTGGAACCTTTGTTTCATGTTGGTCTGCTTTCCCCTTATGCATTCCACACAAACATCAAAATCAGTAAAATCCAAAGTATTAAATACTTCATCATTCACTAATTTTTTAATTCTTTCAAGGAAAATATGCCTCAATCATCGATGCAACAACATAGAGGATTGTTCATTCATAACACATCTTTTAATACCAACATTATTATGGACATGCACTGTATTGTGAAAAACATTTCCTTACAAATTAATTCAGAAAAGACCATCAATCATTATACCATTTCCAACAAGATTAGATATATGATATAAACCAAATGATGTATTTAAAAAGTTAAAGTAATGATAGTAGTGTTTTGCATTGTGTTTTAGTGTTTAATTTGTTATACATTTTGTGTTAAATTGAGTGTTGAGTATGCATTTTGGGTTTAATTAGGTTAGTTTTTATGTTTAAGTGTTCTTATGGGTTAGTTTGAATCTTTGAGCTTAAATTGTATATTTTGGAGGTACCTTGATGTGTGTACTAGTGTTGCAAGGTAAATAAAGAAGAACGGTAAAGATTTGAAAAATTTTGGGTTAAAAGACATAGGCCACGATTGTGCACAGTGGCCACGATCGTGACAGAAGAGGAAGAGTCAGAAACAGCCAGGCCATGATCGTGTATTATGGGCCATGATTGTGATAGAGAGCATCAAGTCAGGCCACGATCGTGGACTTCAGGCCATGATCGTGACAGAAAGGAAAAATAGCAGGCCACGATTGTGACAGGTAGGGCCACGATTGTGTCCTATGATGAGCTGACAGAAAAACTCAAATTTTGGGTGATTTTTAGGATCATTTCGACCCCAAGTTTGACCTAAGACTACTACAGAATAAATAGAATAATATTTAGCAACCACAGAGGAGATTAGAGAGCCAAGAGAGCTGCACAAATGTGAGATTCTGTCAAAAATATGAGGACAACCTAGATAGAGATCAATCGATTGAGGAAGGAGATGAAGGAAGAGAGGCACGGAGATATGCTTGATGCAATGTACTTCCCAGAATAGGTGATTTCCTACAGCCGTGACTCCGAGATCCATTCTGATAGTATCTTCTAGTTTTTATTTCAATTTTATTAATGTATGAAATTTGAGATTGGTTAGAATTATTTGTTGTTAAGTGTTGATTTTTCTGTCTAAACTTACCTTCAGGTTTATTTATTCTTGAGTTTAATAAAATTGATTTGATTGTGTTTTATTTTGATTTATTGTGATTCAATTCGATTCTTCATAACTAGGCAATAAACTGAGAAGGTGAGCTGGTGAAAATATTCTATTTAGGTTAACCAGAGTTAGGTAAATCGATAGGTAGAGAATTGAATCAAATTAGTAAAGTTGTGTAACGAGAGATCGAGCACTGATTCCCGGTAGGTTAATAGACAACGTTAGAACTAATTTAGGTTTTGGACAAATTGAAGATCGAGAGATCGCAATTTTCATAATTTGAATTAGGGATTATTAATTAGGGTTAAGAATTATAACTCGAGAGAGAGTAATTTACCTTAGGATCGTATAAGCCCATTAAATCAGAATTTTCATAATTAGGTAGATTTTCTTTAATTTCTAATAGATTCCCCCTTTCTCTCAATTGGTCGCTTCTAGGTTGAATTCAGATTATTTGTGTGAGTTTACTTTTGTTTGTTCTTTGGGTGCTTCAAATTCTCGTATTTGGTTCTCGATTGATTTAAATTTCTACAGTAGTTGTTAAATTAGGTTTTGTGAACTTAGCTACCGTTAGATTTTAGGACTAGTTCCCTTCCTCATGGGATCGACACCTTAGGTACTACGCGAACGACCCGTGTGCTTGCAGTAATTTCCAAGGTTAAAAATTAGTAAAACTTAGAGAATGTAACCTTGATCGAACAAGGAATAACCCAAAGGTACATGTCCTGAAACTAAAATTAAATTTCTAGAGAAACTTGGAATATAAAATGTTTTTTTCCAAATTCAAAACAAAACTAGAATTCAATACTAATTTGCTTGTCCTAACAACTTCCACATATGAATGCATCTTATTGCCTAAATAGATGCACTGTTCACTAACCACTAGCTTCTTGTGGTTTAGAAAACCCTGCAAGGTATTGGAAATATGAATTGTAAAACCAAAATCAATCCACCAAGTGTTATGACAAACTTCAACCATATTAGATTCCTAACAAACAAGTGAGATTTAAATACCTTTCTTTATAAGCCAAGCCTTAAATTTGGCACAATCCTTCTTTATGTGCCCTTTCTCTTTGCAAACACTTGGGATTGAAATCCTTTTTGATCTCAGTGTGGACTAATGTTTTAGCCTTTCCTTTTTGTCTGGCTTACCCTCTATTCCTTCCTTCTGTGGCCATATTTGCACTTTCACCTAATTCCATTACTAACCTCCCTTTCTCTTGAGCACACATGATCAACAGTTCATTGATAGACCATTTATCTTTATGTGTGTTGTCAGAGATTTTAAAGGTTCCATATTAAAGCGGAAGGAATTAAGTATGTAATGCACAAGGAAGACTTGGACATCTCAACCTCAAGAGACTTTAGTTGAGCCGCAATATCCCTTATTCATATGATGTGCTCACACACACCTCTAACACTTGTGAACTTCATTAATGATAACTTGGTCATTATGGTGCTAGCTAGGGCCTTATCTATAGACTCAAACTGTTCATTAATAGCCTTTAGTAGATCCCTAACATGATCACACTCTCCAATAGAGCAACAAATACTAGCATGAATTTTGGTCTTTATATACATCATGATGAGGCGATTAGATCACTCCCAATGTTTATAAAGAGCATTTTAAGCCTGAGTGTTAGTTTCAGTAGGTGCAGATGGTTCATCTTTATGAATCCTCTCTTTCCATATTTTTATAGTTATTACCATTCAATTTGGGAATATCACATTGAACATCAGAAAAATTTACCGATTGAATAAAGAACAAAATTCAAATAAAAATCCTTATATCACTAAATATGTTGAAGCAAAGAAACATGTATCATGTTTCACCAATGCTAAAACATGCAATCATATTTCAAATGTGAATCATATAATAATAAAAACTGCCTGTGGGCTAAATTTTAATTAAAAGATTCATACAAAACCTTTGTGATGAAACTATCAAATTATATTCCTTTTCTTAGTACATGTAGGTAAATTAAGAAAAAGATAATTTACTATTCCATCCTAATTAACTATGCAAATATAATAAATCTTCATGTGGGATAAAATTTATTACTTGAATATGATTAATTATAATTGGTATCATTTTACTAGATGTGATCCGTAACACTTAATATATAATTTTGCTTAATCAAAGATGTTGTAGCTAATCTTCAACTAATTAAAATTATATTGATTACATGACACCTCATTTTATGTAAAATATGAATAATAATGGTTCCACTTAATCCTTTAAAACTAATTAATCATGCATCAATACCATACATTTGCATAAAAATAAATATATACATGAATTTAAAATTAAACAATGATTTAAATCATGAAATTTAATAAAATTAGGCTAATATGTCAAAGTTCAAATATTTATAGGTTTTATATATAAATATAAAATAAAGATGGACCATATTGTAAATACAATATACCCTATCACTGGCAAAAGGTGTGTATGCACGAAATCATTTTACACTGCTTCACTTCCATTTGTGGTTGACCAAACAATTTATTATTTCCACATATAACTTAAAATTTTCAACAAGGCCCTAAGAAATATAAGCTTCTGTGTTTTAGAATTCATGCAAAGCTTCTCCAGAATTCATGTTGTCAAGAATTCATGCAACAATTAAAGCAAATGGTGGGCCCTATGAAAAGTTTTTTTAAGTTACAAAAATTATGTTTATGATTTATAACTAAAGCTTGCAATGATGGCCCACAAAAACAAGGTTTTTGCAACCTTTATTCAAAACTTTCCAAACAATGGGCCCTACGTTAAAAGGTTTTGAATTGTTAGAAGTCATGCAATGCAAATGTACTAAACAATTAAAGCACACATGGTGGGCCCTATGAAACGTAAATTGTTAATTTAGCAAAGAATGAAAAATGCAAGCTTATTATTCATCGTCTTCAACTTCTTGACGTGTCGACTTGATTCGCATCCAACCTGTTTTACAAATTTCACTATGTCTTGACTTCTACAACTCCATTTTTGAAGATTGAAAAGCCATTATAATCATAATTGAATTTCCATTAAATATGTAAGATCAATTTCACAATATATTGACTCTAACAACATCAATATATTGAACAGAAACGTTGCCCATTCATGTATAAAATCATAGAAATTCAATTACATCAAGACAGAGGTAAATAAGTTCTTTGATACCAATTGTTAAATATGAAAAGAAATGATATACATGTCTCTTACAATAAAAAATGAAAGTATGAAATTTCGATCTTGTACCTCCTTCCATTGATGTTGAGATATTCAAATGGGTGAGAGGGCCCTTCTACGCTTTTAACAAATGCAATCAGATGGTGTGTACAGAAAGAATGCAAAGCTTAAGGACCCAATACCTTTTCATATATTTTATACTCCCTGTTGTCTTCCATCAAAACAACAGAAGGAGATGACGATTCATAGTGGAAGGTCGTGAGGTTTCAAAATAAACAGAGACGACCCATCACAAGGAAACCACTTTATAAGAATTTTAGGTAAATGTGAGAGCTTTCAAAAACCTTTAAATCTTAAAGAGTTTTGGCGATCGTTGATTTATCCTAGACATTATAACGATCTTTTGAAATTTTTATTTGAAGAAAGTGCAAACCATTTTTTTAAGAATGAAATAATTTAATTTGTCATTTAGGGCAACCATAAGAGTTAACAAAGATGTTACTTAGAAGCACGAAATGCTTCTTTTACCAAAATATTATATAATAAAGGGTTGCTGCATATATTAATAAGTGGAGAGCACATGTGTGAGTTAGAACATGCCCTTTGTCTTTATTCAGATTGTTAATTGGTATTGTATCTTTGTAAACATATAAATGTAGTCAGATCCTCCCTACCAAATTGTAAATGAAATTAGTGATACATCTGGCCTTCTCCTTAAAGACGTGATTGTTTCTTTCATCCCACAAGCTTGTCACCAAGTAAGATAGTGCTATCATGTACACCCGTCTACTCTTTTTTGCTTTGTGTAGTGTTCTAATGCTCCAATTGATGATGTCAAGTGGATTTACCATTTAAAATTTCTATACTATTATTTTGTATGCCATATTTGAATATACACATTTGAATAGTATATGATCAATTCATTTTTTATCTAAATTGCTTGTATAGCATCGGTTAGGGACTGATTGAAATTTGATTAATCTATTGATTGTAGGTAACCTCCTTTTCAATGCTAACCATAGTGTATGAGACGCACGTGGTTGTGTATGTTTCACCCAAATTAATTTATAACACCCACTTCTAGTTCTTCATTCCAAAATAGCTTCCTAGCTTATGCATTGGAAAATCCCTAAAATTATTGCAACTTTAGATTGCTACGTCTTCCTTGTTAGGGATTAAAGTGAAATTTGTTAGAAACAATAACATATTAGTTTTTACTATTCTCCTTCTTATTAGAGATTTATTGAAGAGGACATGATGGATTATGGCATTTTATTGGTAGATATTCTCTAGAGGCTGAAGGGATGTGTGTGAATCTAGATCTCCATAAGGTATGCATTTATTAAACCATAATGAAGTGCCCCTTCCATCACCAATTTTTTAGGAGATGAATTGCTTGACTCTATCCTTTGATTTTAAATACGAACTTCTTGATTAAGGATGCATTCTTTGTGCAACTAAAACCCCAAAAGTTTGACCCTTTGATGTAATAGTTGTATACCCATCTTACCTTAACTGACCTTTTGTCTTTGATGAGCCTCCAAGTTCTTTTACCTAGCATTGTCATATTGATGACTTTCAGAGGGATGAAACTAAGTCCCTTTTGATTTTTCGACATGCATACCTCTCTCCATTTGATTTTGGCCTTGTTACCATTCTCCTTACATTTATTCTATAGGAAACTTCTTAGGATTTTGTTAGTTTCTTTTACAAAAATGCATGGAAAGCTGGGTGAGATGTCTAATATAGGTTCAAGAAGTTTAGAAAAGATGTGCTTAGCTGAGCCTTCTCTACTAGTGTTCCAACTATTTATTCAATATTGGACTTTAAGTCATAGTATGAGGGCTTTATAAAGGAGATTGGAACTCCTAGATAAGTCAAGGGAAGTTATTAAAAATTAAAACTAGTTAGGAAGGTGAACTATGTTTCATATTGAGAAGCACTAGCTAAAAGATACATTCCACTTTTGTCGCTATTAAATTGTAATCCAAATATGTTACTAAACATCATTAAGGTATTAATTAGAGAGGATATTGAGTGAGGAACAGCCTTAGATAATAGAAAAAAGTCATTTATAAGGTTTAGGCTTGGTATTCCTAACCTTTTGTATTTAGAATGATGATTGAAGAGATTGGTTCTTTCAACCACCCTTGCTAGTAGTTTATTGAATACCTCAATGCCCATAAAAATGGATAAGATTTGATGGAGTTATCATCTCAACCCTTTTGAAGTTTTAGATGGGGTTATCATCTCAACCCTTTTGAAGTTTTAGTTAAGCTTGATGGCTCTCCATTAACTATTATATTGAAATAAACTTTAGTGATGCACTGTTCTACCCATTCAATGAAAATTCCTAGGAAGCCACAAGCTTTTAAAGAATTGATAATGAATGTCCAATCTATTAAATCATAGGCTTTTAGAAAATCCACCTTCAGAATACAATTCTTACTACTTCTCTTCTTAGAATAGTGATTGAATAGTTCATGTACAAGTAAGATATTGTCACCAATCTGCCTATTTGGTATATAAACCCCCTGTTGATGACCACTATATTAGGATGGGACCTATTTTAACCTTACATATAGGATTTTTAAAATTATCTTGTAAATTGAATTGTTGTAGGTTATTTGACAATAATATTTTATTGAAGTATGCTCATTTCCTTTAGGGATTAAGCTTATAAGCACTTATTTAGCTCCTTCAGTAATTTTATTTCTTTGAATATTTCCTTAATTAGTTCTATCAATGATTCTCCAATAATTAGAAAAATACATTCATATCATCAGTCCCCAATGCCTAAAAAGGGTTTAAAGTTTTTAGGGACTTCTTTATTTTTTATATTGTGATTATTTTAGAAAGCTTATCTATTTCTGAATGAGTTATTTGGTCTTGCACTATCTCTTTGAGAATGTAGATTGAGGATGTGGCCTTTGAGGGAGTTTATGAAGTGCTAGAATAGTAATCCTCAGCTTCTTTTAGCAACTCCTCTTAAGATGTGACTGAGATATTGCCTTTCTAAAGTTAAAATATTATGTTTGAGGATTTTCTTGTAGCTTCACTTTTATAAAAGAAGGACGTGTTTTTGTCAAATTTAAGTAAACATAACACTCTTAATCTTTACCTCATGATATAATTCTCAATCTCCAATGCTTTAGAGAAGTTTTAGAGTGCCTATTTTTTAAGATCTTTAAGATTTAAGTTAGTGGAATTTAAATAGAGCTCATATCGTACCTTCTTTAAATATTATTTTGTTGTTTTTAGGAATTGGTGAGTGTTGCCAAATCTTTCTTTGTTGAGAGTTTTAATCTCCTCTTTGATGCTTTGAAGCTTCCAAATGAACTTATATTGTTTAGTGCTTTAACCCTTATTCTTGTTCATGCTTAAAGGATGAAAAAAATTATAGGTGAATAATCTGAGTTCAAAGTATTAGGAGGAATATAATACTATAAGGAAATCATTGGAACCATTCCAAGTTGGCCATGCTCTTTGATAGTCATGTTTATGTGGGTATTTTAGTTTTTATTTAGTTGTTAATTTGATTGCTTAGTGTGTGTTTTGGTTAAAATTGTGTTAGTTAGTAGATTTTTGTGTTTTAAATGTTTTATAGGTTAGAGCATACTTTTGAGCTTCAATTTGATATTTATGAGGTGCCTTGATATGTTTGTTAGTATTTTAGGGCAATTTAAGGAGATTCAGAGAAGACCTAAGAAATAACCTAAGGCCACGATTGTGGCAAACATGCCTCAATTGTGGCAGAGGCAGGAGTATGGAGCCACAATCGTGGGAAACATGCCACGATCGTGATAGAAGCTAGTGCAGGGAGCCACGATTGTGTCGTTATGGGCCACAATCGTGCCACTAGGCCAAAATCATGGCCTACGCAACAGATATGTAGACAGCAGTTCTGACTTAAGTTTTTGAGAGATTTTTTGGACCTTTCAAACCTAAAAGAGACCCTACAGTTGCCCTAATTGGATATACTATATATAACTTAAAGATGTAACCCTGAGGGAGCTTCTACATTCTGCCACTTTGGAAAGTTCAAGAGAGAGAAAAGAAGAGAGAGAGAGAGAGAGGAGAGAGGAGAAGAAGAGGAAGAAGAAGTCGATCTCGACACTGTTGCTTCCTAGATTAGGTGGTCTCCCGACGCTGCTTTCTTCCTAGATTGTCCGATCCAAATTCTATTTCCTTTCCATTTCATTTTTGTTCATTTAATGTATAAAATTTAAATGGATTGTATGATGATGGATTTTGGATTGTTGATGATGTTCTAACTCTTCCTTCAGGATTTTACTTTGACTTAATATTAATATAGTCAATTTTGTGTTTTATTAATTGGATGTTGTGACTAACTTCAATTTTTTCATATTTCGGAAACAAACCGAGATAATGAACTGTATAAAACTAACGAGAGTTAGGCAGACCACGTAGTTAATTATATTAGTTTTTGTGCAAAGAGAGATCCCGTGTGAGACCCAGTAGTTTAGTAGAGAGCTTCTGTTCTAATTTTAATTACGGGTCTTTTGTTAATTTAGAGATTGAAAATTCCATAATTTAATTAGGGTTAATGATTAAGGGTACAGGATTATAACTTAAAAGAAAGTAAATGCCCCTACAATAGTCTAAAATCGACACCCTCATAACACATAATTAGCTAGGTTAGCCTTAATGATAAGTAGAATTCCATTTCTCATAACTTGGTAATTTCTTTTTATTAATTTCCATAATGACCTTTTGTGTTGCTCAATTTCAATTCTTGTTTTGTGTTAATTTCTTGAGTTAAATTCTTACAATCAAATTCCCTTGTTTATATTCTTGTTTCATTTTTAATTTCACATTTTTATTTCTCTTAGCCTTAGACACCCTAGGATTAGATTAGTTGCCGCCTCGTGGGATCGACCCTTTGATTACTACAATTCACGACCCGTGCACTTATGGTATTTGAGAGCTATAATTATAAAGCTCGACGAACACAATCACTCCTGTCCTGTTTCTTTCTTAAAAACCAACTTCCTTTCTATTTATTTACTCTATGTATAGAAATTAACATTATAAGGGAGACCATTAATTTGTATATCTCTAATACATAGCTTCAAATCACCATCATAATTCCTTAAGAAATTGTCTCCTTCAGTTTCTTCTGGATGCATCATAGAATAAAATCTCCAAGAGTCAACCATGAATCTTTAAACATAACCTCTCTAGCTAGGGATAAGACTATGTACTCTTGGACCTCCTTGATTGATAGATTTGTGCTTATAAAGATTTATAATTTTTAGACCGCAAGGGTACGACATAGCTATAGCTAGCACAGACAAGTATAGGTCGATCCTAAGAAGATTGTAAGTACTAGTAATGACTCTTTTTTATTATCTAACCATTGAATCAGATTGTGAATTTTAATTAAAAAATTAAAAATAAAATAAGAATATAAACAATAATGAAAGCAGAACAAGGAAAATAATAAGAAGAGTCAATATCAAATAATAGTGCCTAGGTAATGAATCCCCCTAAGAATTCTTAAATATTCACCCTTTAACATATAATTAGATTATTAATTATTAGATCGTGAAAATTCCTATCTTATGTTAATATCTTTCTCAAGACTATTAGCAACCGAATGAGCTGATTAACTGAAATCTTTCTTATTAAAACCTCAAAGATTGCATTGCCAATTTGTGAATTTCAATTTGAACTTAATTTAGAGGATTTATATTAACCTATCTCTAACCTCGCATGCAACTCCTTCAAATTATAGTAAATTTATTCATAAAAAAGTATTTATCAATCTCAATCATATGAAATCAAATCATGAACTAATATTCCTGATACATTAGAACAAAAATATAATGTATAATTAAATCACAATAAATCAATTAATAAAATTGCATTGAATAAAAGATCAAATCATATAGCCATCACAACTTAGGGTTCATCATACCTAGACATTAAACAACTTAGTTCCTATCCATAGAAAACGAAATCAATGATAAACATTCAAAAGAATAACTAGAAAACAAAGAAATTATAATTATAAATTCCCCGTTTTCTTTTAATGAATCTTCTTGCAATTTGGATTGAATGAAGCTCTCTATCTGATTCTTTTGATGTTATTTTCATGTTTCATTGTCCCTTTCTCAGAACTGTCACTTATCTATGTTTCTTACAACTTAAAATTACTCTAAAACTTGCCTTTTTAAAAATATGATAGGATTTCTAAAACGTGCACGGCCAACATACATTGTCATGTAGGTGACTGTGTATCTCCAAAAACACCTCAATTTATGATTTTACATGAGCATGGAGACTTACATGAGCAATTTACACGGCCCTATATATCAATATACACACCCATGTAACTTCACACGAGCATAAAAAAATTCTTGAAATGTCCACATGTTCACAGGGACTTACACAGTCACTGCACACAGTCATGTAGGTCTAAGTTTCAAATCTTTGTTCCATGCTACAATTCATCTAAATTCTTCTCCTTTTGATCTAAGAAAGCAATTAACACCTACAAATGCACTTGAAGCAAATTAAGCACCAAAATTACTATAAAAATATTGATTAAAAAAACACGTTAAATATGTGTATATAAATATCCTCAAATAATCATTTATCACTCCCCGAATCCTGCATCTCAGTAGGAATCTTACTGGGTTATTACTGATGTTGTTATTGTAGTTAGCCATGGGTCTTAGATGTGAGGAGTTATTTCCCTAAGTTTATTCTAAATATCAATTCTTTAGAATGTGTGATTATGGACATAAATCATTGAAATGTATATTGTGCACATCTCTTACTTTAGGTAGACTTTCATGTGGATAATTTGAGCATAAACTAGGGTATTCTACACTTCAACTTTCACCTTCATCATATAGTACCAGGATTTTTCCATTGTGGTGGTATGCATAGTTATTTAGCAATCTCCAGTTTTTAGGCTTAAGATTGAAAATGCTAAAATTCTCATTCTTATTTCTCATCTCCAAAATACTGAATATGTGTGGCTTGTTTTTTTTAATATAAAATTGCTAATCACTTATTGTTTTATAGAAGAATTCATTCCTATAATATTCCAAGCAATCATTGTAAGTAGAGGTTTTCTTTTTCCTATTGATCTTTCTTTTACTCGGGTTCTAAACTCATCCTGCTTTGCTTATGTTATGAAGTTTTCTTCAGTGTTGTTGTAAGTTTCATTCCCTTCTATAGGTTATAAACTAGTATGATCAACTATTGAATCCTCTTATTGATCATTATGGTTGAGATTTGAGCTACTCATATTCATCGATCTTACTAAGATTTCATTTATTTTTCTCGTTTGTACATTATCTTATAGATTTCCTCCCTCTCCTAATTTTCATGGTTTTCAACAACATTGGGGCCTTCCTTCTCAATATTGCTTGTTATCTCTTAAAAATCACCAGTTTTGAATACTCTACTAGTTGGCTTCCAAATCTTGTTTAGATTAGGTTTCTACCATATGAGCTTTAACTACATCATCCTCTAATTCTAGGTTCATCCTCTAATTCTAATTTATCATTCAATCTTATGATTGATATTTCATTTGGGAGATCTTTTTCAAATAACATACATGTTCTTAAATATATATATATATATATATATACTTATAATATAACTGAGACCACTAGTTGCTAATATTCAAGTGTTACAACACACACACACATCCACACAAGTATATTTTTGAACTCAATGTTTTCTATGTTTAATCCAGGTCACCACATTTTAAGTAGGATGGGCCTATTCATGACATATTAGGGCCAACTTAACCTTCTTCATTATCTTCCTCATTCAGTAGTATTTCAAAGAGTCCATATTATTTCATAGGTAGATTTTATCTAGAAAATAGTCAATTAAATTTGAATTCTAATGAGCTGCGTTCTCCTTTAAGATCTCAAGAGGGGGAGGCGAGGAGCTACAATATGTTGTTCATTTGATCTACTAGGTGCAGTCTAGTGAATCTTAGTATCAAACTTTGTATCTCCTACTACTTATAGCTAAGTGAATATTAAGGAGTTGGGAGGAACATCTTCATATGTTTATGTCAACGGTTAAGTTTGATATTATGGTTAAGAAGGATGATTTAAGAGGTAAGAAGAATTTTGATCCATTTAAAATTGCTAAAAAAGGAAAGAAAAGTAAAAAGGTTGATAAATAATGGATCTAGAAACCACTCTTGGGCAGTTTCGTAAATGCAAGGTTGAAAAACAATGAAGGAGAATCTCAGTAGGAGTCAAAGAAGCTAAGATGAGTTCACTTTAAAGGGTTAATAGGAAAGGAAAGGATAGATGGAAGGGGTTAGAAAGCAGTAAGAGCTTCTCTCACTATAATTGAAACTTAAAAAGAGAAGTGTTGAACCATATAAGTTATATTATATGAACAAACTAGATAGCTTTCAAAACTCATTAGATAAAAAATTTTAAAAAAATAGGGTATATAAATTTATTCAATGACTTAAGAACTTATTGGAAGTTTTAATTTCTTGTAGATCATATTACTATTTAAATATTTTCTTTTACTTTTTCATTTTGATTAATGTGTTATAAATGCTTCTTTTCTATTGACTATATTATGACTAACCATAACCCTCTCCATAAAGTATAGTTAATTTAGGAAAAATCATCTCAATATAACTGAACTATATATTCCATAACAATAATTGCAAATAAAGTTCAAAGTGACTCTCAAAACTAAATGTAAAAAATTGTTCATATTCAAACAAAATAAAGCTTAAAATTTTTATTTTTTAATATATTCCTAATGTCAAAGACTTATTTTTGCATCTTTAAGAGTTCATATTATAGAGGAAGAACCAAAACTAATCATAAGAGCTGAAATTCCTTACAAAAAAATTGTTAAGGGATTAGTCATTACTTTATGGTGTCTTTTGATTAACTTAAAAAAAAAGGTCGACCAATCGTAAACTTAAAGAATTTTGTAAATTTCTCTTTACTTAAATATCTTTCAATCGACTTAAAAATTGCATAAAAACAAATTTAGTCAATTTAATCATAATTTGATTAACTTATTATCAAAATCTTTAAAATGTTTGAAAAATAATCTTTCACAACAATATAGCTCCTAATACAATTATAACAAGAAAAAGACTCATTTTCAAACACCTATAATTCTAATTAGAGAAACCACCCAAATCTTTCATATAAAAATATGTTTAATGTTGCACCTCAAAATATGTAACCATCTAGTTTCTAGCTTAGACCATTCAACCCCCTTCCTAAAAATCAAACTTAGAGTCTTTTTCAGAAAACATGCTTACGACTCAAGCCAAATGGAACAATGAATTAAAGGAAGAGATTAGGAAACAAAATTGAACTTTATTGTTAGCTATAATAAGATGATCGAGTCCCAAATCACTTAATATGCCATTTCAACTATTAGACCACCCGATTAATTGCCTAGAAAACCTAAAAATTTCTGAGAGCACTATAATGTCATGACGTTAAGGGGTGATGAGCTAACCAAAATGCATAGGTTTGAAGTGGTTAAGAGTGAGGGAGATCAAAGAAAGAAGACACTTATTATAGAAAAAAATAAGTATAAAAGAAAGGAAGGAGAAAAGGAATAATACAAATAGATTCCACATTGCATTTTATAAGTTGCCCATACCATTCCCCTAAATATTGATGAATGAGAAGTTAGATGAGGAATTTAGGAAGTTTTTGGAATTTCTTCAAAAAAATTATGTTAATATTCATTTTACCGCTACTTTAAAACAAGTTCCTTCTTATGTAATGTTCTTAAAAAATATTGTATCTAACAAAAGAAAGCTCGAGGAGTATGAAGTTATGACCCAACATAAGGAGTGAAGATCGGGACTTATAGCAAACCACCTCCAAAGCTTAAAGATCTTGATAACTTCTCCATCCTATGCATTATAGGAGAACAATCTTTCAATCATATCCTATGTGATCTAGAGGCAAATGTTAGCCTTATACCTATATAAGTTTGTAAAAGTCACAAGATGAGTAATCTTAAACCTAATGCTATCTATCTACATCTAGTAGACCATTCTTTTAGACATTCGATAGGTATACTAAATGATTTGCATGTAAGAATTGGTAAGTTTCTTATTCTTATAGATTTTGTGTTATTGGATATTGTTAAGGATATCCATGTGTCTTTGATTTTAAGATGGTTTTCCTTAGCCATCTTTAAGGCCTTAATTGATGTTCACAGTGGAATGCTAACCTTAAGGGTTAAAGATGAGAAACTATATTTTAAGAAATATGAACCCAAAATCCTATTTATGATAAGTTTAACAAGTGCCTTTTTTGGTATAATTTTCATAGGATTTAGTTATATTGTAGAAAAAAGTCTTAGGAATGAATTATTAGATGTTAATATGTTTAGTGGTAAATTAGTAAGTTTTACTATATTAAGAGCAATTTTTAATTTGTGAGAATATAATATTGGTAAGATCCAAAATGTTAACATTAAAATCTCTTAAGTTTATTTATTGAAAATTAGAAACAATAAAGATTTATTTGTATCTTTTTCCTTCTCTATTCAAACTCTCGATCGCTTGCTCCAACATTCATGAAAAAGAATAAGCTTACACATTCATTATATAGAAATATCCTCTAATCACTAATTGAATTAATTTCTTCTCAATGTACACATTAAAACTAAATAATTTTATTAATAAAATCAAATCATGAATGGATTAAGGGAGACTCGCATATTTTCTATCTTCTTGAAATAGAGAGATCATTTTTTTAATTGATTCTATCTTCTAAAAATTATTTGTTTTGTCATTGTCAAAAAGGATTATTAAACCAAAAGAGGTTATAACAATATTTTTGTAAAGCATTTCATCTTTAATGATATTAGCAACTTAATGTATCAATGAATCAAGAAATGTGAGAGAAATCATGTAAAATGGATGGAAATTGATCAAAGGAGTTAAATATATCAAATTGAGCACGAAAGAGAATATTAATTCAAAGTGAGTGTCCAAGAGCAATCATGTGGGCTTTAAAACAAAATCAAGTTAAAAAGAATATAAAGTCGTAAGATCAAAGAAGAATCGATATCATATTAATATTAGAAGGATAATAACTCATTTACTGCTATATATTTTTTAATTTTTTCATATAAGTAACTAAAACGTTCAAAAATTTTAACTAAGTTTTGTATCTTCTTAAAATGTAACTTATCAATCAAAAAAATATTTTGAAAAAAAGATGAATTGCAAACAAAATAAGAAATAATCTTAATGACATATGTTGCTTCTTTAACTTAAACAATATCTTATTTTTTATAAAATAAATATTTTTATAAGGTTTAGAATTAAACTAAAAAGGAAAAAGTCTCTTTTAAACCCCAACATTTGCACCAAATTATAAGTTAGTTAATATTTTAGAGTATACAAAAGGAACCCTAACGTTTCAAAATCATCCAAAATTTCCTAACTAGGGAACCCTTAATTGTGTTATTCAAATACCATGTCAGAATTGACGTGGTTTTTTAATTTTCTCTCTTGTATGTGAGGCCCATAAGTTCCAAGTGGAGTTCATATAGCACTAATGGCCTCTATCCCCAAAATCAACCACTATTTTGGCTTTCTCTAATTTTTCATTGTCTTCCCTAGTTATCCATCTTATCTATTCTCCAATTCTCCATCTTAATACCAAATGCTCAACTTTTTCAGTTTACTTTCCTTTTGTTTTTTCTTCTTTAAAATCTTAATTTTTGTTAACTATGATATGCAAACCTATAATTCTCTCTACACACCTTCCTTCACCCATAAGAAGGAAGGAGTGAAACTAAAAACCATAAAAATAAAAGTTATTACTTTGAATTTATAATTGTTCTAAAATTCAAGAAAAGGAACATAATGAACTTTAATGTTCTTCCTTGAATTTGATGTTCATATATAAGCACCACCTTATTTAACAATACAATAGAGGTAAAAGCTTACAAATAAAAAAAATTTGACACAAGAATAAGATGTTAGTCTCACTAGACTATTTTCTGAGTCCAATAGAAAAATAAAGCCATATCTTACTAACTAATTACATAATCAATACATTTCACTAATTAATTAAGTAATCAATAGATGAATGAAACAATAATAGAAAAAATTGTATTTGATTTTTGGATGATAGTAAAGGGAAATTATCCATTTGAAAAGTAGCAAGCATGTTATTCCATAAACAAGATTAAGCCTATATCCTTGATTTGATGTAAAAGCTCTAATAGCCATTTACTTTATTCATTACTTAAAGCATCCCCAATAAGTGTTACTATAACATCAGTCATGATCACCAAGTCCTTATTCCAAAATTTTGTGTCGTGTCGAAATATTTCTCATCCAGTACATTTGCCAACAAATCTACGCTTCATCGCCAAATGTTAAACGTTTGCTACGAAAATAAAATAGCGATGCAAATTGTACAATGTTCTGCGACCAACCACCATACTTAGTCGCAAATGGTAGACAATTTGCTACCAAATTTCCATATCGGAGCCCAAAACAGAAGCAATCTCTTTACTTTCTTAATTTTCTTAATTGATTAATATATATAAGGTATTCCTAATAAATCATACAAAATGTTAAATTAATCTTTTCACTTATATATGCAATTATTCTTCATTTGCTTAATTTTTGGGATTGACCAATCTTTAATGTTAATTTGTTAGAAATAGTTTTCTAATTATATTACAATGTCTTGTTAAATTGTTATAATTTATTTTTTCTAAATTACAATAATTAAAATGTATAATTTTCTGAAATACATTTTTTAAAAAATATAATAATCAAAATATATAATTTTCTAAAAATTGCAAGTCAATTATAATTTATTTCAATAGTCAACAATTAATTTTAAAATAGTTTTCAATTGAATAATTTAATTTTTAATTCAAATTATGTTTTATTTGGAATAGGAAAATAAATTTATTAAA
>JANZXP010084580.1:0-26130 GCA_027576715.1 Erythroxylum flavicans
AGTAGTCAATTCTAATTGTTGCCTTTCTATATGAATATGATGTCATTTGAGCTCTTTCAATTTAGGTTCTTTTTTGTGTATGTTTAGACAAATTATCTTTTCTTTAACTAATGGTAATGTAATTGACTAATTGCACTTACAATTACATGTCATTTAGCATAACATGAATGGATCTTCTTATGAATATGCTGTCATTTAGCAAATAATGAATGGATCATCTTAATTTTCTGTTTTTATTTTTAATTCTGTTTTTATTTTCAAATTTGATGAACCAAACATTTAGTGAAATTTAGTGAACCAATTTCAAAAATTCAATTGAACCAACAAACCAAACCAACCAACAAACCATTACAATTAACTTAACCACAATCAATATACAAGTTTCAATTTTCATAAACCAAACAAATGAACTAAACAAATGAACCACATTCAATATACGACTCTCCCATTTTATGAACCAACCAGATTTAATGAACCAAAAAAATTAACCAACCATAAGTTTCATGAACCACATTTGGCTCTCCCATTTACCAAATACCAACCACCAAACCAACCATAAATTTCATAAACAACTTCAAATCTGTCTGTCTCCAACAATTTACCAACTTCAAATCCATCTCCAACACAAACAATTTACCAGAAATGCTTCACAATTTCATTCCTCATAGTCAAAACACAAAGTTACAAACAATTAACACAAACATTCTAACAAAATTTAGGAAAAAAACACGCCCAACAATCAGAATTTCATAATATATTCGGTAGTGATGGGTCGGGTCGACGAGTCTAGATCTGGGTATTATTCCTAGATCTGTCGGTTGTTGGTGGTGGTCGTTAGAGGTGGCGACTTGTGACAGTCGAAGCTGGCGAGGTGGTGACACCGTGATAGGTAGAGTTGGTGACTGGTGACATCGCGATAGGAGGAGCTCGCGAGGTGGCGACTGGCGACTGGCGAAGAGGTGAGAGACGGAGAGGACACTGAGAGCGACAGAGAGAGGAGAGTCGGTGAAGACCTGCAAATGTGAGAGAGAAAAGTGAGAGGCAAAGTAGAACAGAAGTTGTCGAGGTTGGGGGGTTAGTTTTAGGGGTTTTTTTACATATAGGTCCTTACAAAATGAGGATTTACGATATCGAGTTGGTACTATGCAGTATTCCAGTACCGGTCGGTACCAGGCGAAAACACCCAGTACTGGTCAGTATTTTAGGCCGATACCTCCTCTCTCAGTACTGTTCCGTTTTTCAACCGGTATAGTACCATCTGGCCGATATTGGTCAGTACGAAATGGTACTTAGCACCATGAGTGATAGGTGAAGATGTCACATCAATATCTTTGGATAGTTGTTGCAACTTTATATGAGTACTCTTACTTCTTTTAATCAAAGGTCGAAATAATATGTTAATAATCTCAAATAACTCCATACACAAATCATTCATTTATATCATATATATTCAAACAATGTGTTAGGAGCATAGATGGAAACATGAGAGATTTGTCTATATTCTAATTAAAAGTCGAAACAATATGTCAACAATCTCAAATAACTCCATACACAAATCTTTCATATATGTCATATATATTCAAACAATGTGTTAGGAGTAAAAAGCATCAATTGGTTTCACCAAATTCATTAAAATTTGCTAGACCCATGGTTGGCTCCCACCTTCTTGTGGTTGTTAGGAAAGGTGCTAAATAGTGTACTAAAAGACCATTATACACCTGTCACTAGCAACCATATTTAGACAGTTCATGGTTAGTCAACTGTATGTAACTGTAGATAACTTAAGGCTATCTACTATTCAATACTGCACAAAATATTTAGAGTGTAGCTTCCTAATAATCTATGGTCTATTAGTTCCCTTACAAATGAACTTAATTGTAAAGCCGAATTATATCCTATGTATTTTGTATTTCGGGAACTAAGCATAGTGAAGATGATTGGCTATATTAGATTCCAAGATTGTTTGTATGTGTTACATAGGAGCAATAAGGTATGGTATATACATGTTACATAGGAGTAGTCACTCACACTGCTATCTTCTAAGACTCAAGCCATGATATTAGATTCAATGTCTGCTAACCAACAGTTGATTCAAAATTGTTTAAATACCAAAGTTGTTTGAATATTGCAATTTCAATTTACTATTTTTTGATGCTTGTGGATTTTCCAAGCACAGAAGAAATTCTTATCCTTTGAATGTCCTGAAATTCTACTAGGGTGATGCAGTGCTGATAAAACACTAATAAAATAGCATAAAATAAGATACCAGCAGATAACTAAGGTTTCAAGTTATGCATGTAAGTAAAGCAACAAAGTAAGATATTGCATATGCTGCACAAGAAGGAGAAATTAACTCTTAAAGATAAGAAGGTAACATTTGCAATCCTCTTTGTAATTATTAAGTGCAAGAAATGTGACAGTAATGATTATAACAGATATGAAAACTGCTTCCAGACAATGTCATTTCAACTCAATAAACATATCATATGAGCAAGTTCGACTAGCCTTGCTAGTAATTAAGAAACTATTGCTTCTCATGTATGATAAAAATTTCTATTATGGCTCACAATGGAATGAGCTTTTGTTCTCACTCTCCTACACTAAATGAATCCTTTAATTGTCTATGTGATTAAGCATTTATCATTGGACAAACCCAAATATAAGATAATGCAGGGAATATAAATAAAGAACAATAATTGATGATGATGCTCATTATAGCAGTTAACGTTGGGTACAACTTCAATGAATAATAGGAAAAACAAGAAGTAAAATATAAAACGTAGATAGTGAAAAATGGTTGGTGTATTCATCGACAATAAATGGAGATAGACCAGACAACATACAATATTTAAAAAACAAAAAACCACAATAAGGCAGACAATAATTAACACAAACACACAGATTTAAGGGACCACAGAAAACATAAAAGGCAGACAATAATGATCTACCATGATGAAATATCATTTGATGAAGAACACATACTGAAGAAGATGGAAGACATATGAGATGAGGGATTGTATCGGAAGAAAATGGGAGATTAGGGATTAGGGAAAGGAAAATGGGATTGTGTTAGAAGAAGATAGGAGAAGATCAAGAAGATTAAAGCATGGTGATATTTTGTCAGAAGAAGATAAGAGAAGACCAAGAAGACTAAAGCATGGTGATATCTGTGAGTAAGAAGGATTAGGGATTTGTGATAGAGGAAGGGGACGCAACATTTATGTCCAAAAATGTTGCATTTAAGGAAGGAGCAGACGTAGCATTTTTGGACCTGATATAGGACCCAAGACCATGCCCACGTAAGCAACGATGGGTCCCACATCAAGCGAAAAAAAAAAGAAAACCATGTCAACATTTAACAAGCCACATAAGTCGATGGCTGACGGCGCCCTTACAATATCAGTGTTATTTCCAAACCTTGGGGTCTTATTTGTACGTATGATAAACTTTAGGATTCAATTTGATCACTCTAAGACATTAGGATCTATTTTGTACATTCGTGAAAACATTAAGGGCTAATTAGCCCTTTTGGCCATCAAAATTAATAAAACACATTAAAATTAACTTATTTATCAAAGATCATATCTATTTTCTTAAATAATTCAAATCAAAATTACAACTAAACTTATGATGAATCATCTTGATTAATATTCTAAAAAATTACCAAAATTGCTGTTATTAAGCTAATTATAACAAAATTAACAAGAAACATTTAATTCCGTCCTACCACTTAAGTTGTATATTATCCTCAATATAAATAACGTGCAAGAATAAAGAAAAATAAAGATAAACAACGGAAATAAAGTAAGAAGAACTGGTATTCCCTTAGAAATAAAAATCTTTGGCTTTGTCCACTGCCATCAATATATGTCCTAGAGCGATGAAATATGATCTTTACTTAAATGTTTAGGGGTGATATGGCCTATATAACCTATAAAACTTCATTAAGTCTTACCTCATTAAATTTTATTTTTCCATTAAAGGGGGCTCGTACTTGTTCTTTATGAGTAGAATAATAATCATGACCTAATCATGAATGAACACTAAAATAAACTTCAATCCATGAGTATAAAACCACTAAAAGAACTAAAACTATTTCTAAACATCCGAACTAAAACTATTTCTAAAGATCCTAGCTACTAAATTAAACTAAAAAATAACTAAATCATTACATTGCCTCCCAGAAAGTACTTCTTTATAAGTCTTTTAATTGGACTTCTTCCTCATGCATTTACTTGTCATTAGGGTTATAAAGATTGTAGATATCTAACTTGTACTTATGG
This sequence comes from Erythroxylum flavicans, assembly GCA_027576715.1. NCBI lineage: Eukaryota > Viridiplantae > Streptophyta > Magnoliopsida > Malpighiales > Erythroxylaceae > Erythroxylum > Erythroxylum flavicans. The sequence goes on from JANZXP010084580.1 coordinate 4,284, forward strand.
GAGTCACCTTTTAAGTACAACTTCAGCCATTGTTCGTTAACTTTGAATGTGTCCTGGTCTTGATGCATGATTTCTACAACCTTATACGGTAAGGCTTAGTTCATAATAAAGGTCCTTAACCATTTAGATTTAAGCATACCCAAGAATAATCATAGTTAAGAATTATAAAGGAAGACTTGATCTCTTAATTGAAATTCCTTAGCATGCTTTATGTTTCGATCACGCCACTTCTTTACTTTTTCCTTATATATCCTCAAATTTTTGTATTCCATATTGTACCACTCTTTAATTTCATTGATTTTAAGTATACATTTCATTTGCCTAGTCTAAATTTATAGTTAATAAACTTGATAGCTTGAATTTTTTTTTTATGCTTAAGTTTCATTGGCAAGTAACAAGTCTTCCCATAAACTAGCCTATATGGTGTGATACCAACTATGGTTTTATAATTAATCTTATAGACCTATAAAGCATCATCTAATTTGATAGACCAATCTTTTCTAGAATGCTCTATAGTCTTTTCTAGTATTCTTTCATGTTCCCTATTAGTTACTTCCACTTGGCTATTAGTTTGAATATGATATAAGGTAGCTATTTTATATGAAACACTAAATCATTTAAGTACTTTCTCAAATTGATGGCTACAAAAATGGGTGCCTCTATCACTAATTATAGCTATAGGCATGCTAAGTCATACAAACAACTTCTTTAAAAACTTAACAACTATCATATCATCATTAATAGGTAAGGCTTGAGCCTCAACTCATTTTAAGACATAATCAACTGCAACTAGTACATATTTGTTACTAAGGATACAGGAAACAGACCTATGAAATCTATACTCTACACAGCAAATACTTCGTAAAATTTAATGCTAGATTAAGGCATTTTATCCTTATAAGAGATATTACTTGTCCATTAATAGTTATCGAAATACTTCATATACCTTTGTAAACAATGTAGGCAATAAAAACTTGTTTCTATGACCTTTATTATTTACATGATAGTGGCCTATAATTAGTCCTTTGTGTCAATGGTGAAAAATGTTAATCATCTTAAGGTGAGCTACACACTTCTTGATTATTTGATCTACATAAATATTAAACAATTATATATCCTCCCATAGTTAATTCCTCAATTACAAAAAAGAATCAATTCTTCTAATGATGAGTCATTATCTTTAACAAAACTTGACCTACTAAGTAGTTAACATAGTTAATAAACCATAGTACATTAATATTATTAACATTAAGAAAGTAAAGCTACTCCTTAAGAAAGACATCATTGATTTCTTCTTTAACTAGTGTCTCCATATTATGATTCTTAAGATGATATAGATGGTCAAATACCAAGTTCGCTATCCCTTTCTTATCTTTGATCTCAAAATCAAACTTTCAAAATAAGAAAACCCATTTAATAAGTTCTACTTTAGCGTAATTTTTCTCAGAAGAAAAAAAAAAGAGTTGAGTGGTTAGTATAAACAACTTTGGGCATAATAAGGTAAGATCTAAATTTATCAAATGTAAAAACTACAATAAGGAACTCCTTTTTAGTAATTATATAATTCTTTTGTGCATCTGTCAAGTTTGTTCATATAAAATGCTCATCCTTACGATGTCTAAGCACTACACCAATTATAAAATCATTAGCATTATGCATTAGTCTAAAAGGCAAAGTTCACTTTAGTGCCACCATAATCGAGGGGCTAGCTAACTTTTCTTTTAAAATATTAGAAGCATTTAAGAACTCATCGTTAAAATTAGAAAGTATATCTTTATTAAGTAATTGATAAAAGGTCTAGCTATCTTAGAAAATTCCTTGATGAATCTCCTATAAAACCCATTATCTCTAAGAAAGCTTCTAATTGCTTTAACCAATGATGGTAAGGATAACTAGTATATAGTTTCTACCTTAGATCTATCAACTTCTATACCTTTGCTAGACATACCTCAAACTATCCCCTTTTGCACCATAAAATGGATTTTCTCATAATTAAGCACTAAGTTAATTCCCACACACCATTTAAGTACTCTTTCTAATTTGTGTAAAAATAAGTAAAAGAAATTGTCAAAAATAGAAAATCATCCGTAAATACCCCCATTATGTCGCTAACTAATTGTACTGAAAAGTAGCAGGTGCATTACAAGAAGAAAAAGGCATCTCTAGATAAGCAAATAGACTGAATGGTTATGTGAATGTTATCTTCTTTTAATCCACTAAAGCTATGGGAATCTATAAATAACTTGATAATCCATCCAAGCAAAATAGTACATGTTCCTTTATAATCATTCTATAATTTAATCAATAAAGGGAAGTGGAAAGTGGTCCTTGAGTGTAGCATCATTCAGCTTCTGATAGTTGATGTACACCCTCTAGATTGTGATAGTTCTTGTGAGAATTAACTCATTCTTTTCATTTAGTACTATAGTCATCCTTCTTTCTTTGGTACTATTTATACAGGACTCAGCCGAGAACTTTCAAAAATAGGGTAAATAACTCTTGCATTAAGTAGTTTAATTACCTCAGATTTTATGAAATCTTTCATATTTAAATTAAGTTTCCTTTAGGTTGCACTACTTACTTAAAATCATATTTAAATAATATTTTATGGGTGAAAAAAGTGGGGTTGATCCCATTCATAATTCTATGTAACCATCTTTTTATACTCCTTTGAGCAACTTCTGTTTTTGATCATGGTTCAAATTTGTTGGAATTATCACAGGTAAATTTTCAAGTTCAGTTAGAAAAGTGTATTTTAAATGCTCTAGTAATATTTTTAGCTCCAACTATGGTGCTTCTTCAATTGAGGGCTTTAATCTACTCTTCTTCAATGTTTTGATCTCTTTGAAGTTATTCATCACTAACATAGGCTTACTATTCTTTAGGAATTCCACATTCTCCATAGAATGAGGATGTACCTCTTCTCATCCTCTTCTTATTTGATACAACCTCCTAATGGATATTGTGTGACAATTTCTTGCATAATATAAGATTTTTCAATATTAATCACATACAATTTGGAATTAAAATATCATCTTTATCAAGGGTGTGCTTCATGGCTTTAGATATCCTAAAAATGACTTCCTTATTTTCTACTCTTGGGATTAGTTTATCGTCTTATACATATATAATAGCCTTAGAGGTAGTTAGGGAAGTTGTCTTAAGATAAGAGGAACCTTTAATCATCCTCTGTGTCCAAAATAACAAAATAAATAGGAAATATAAAATTTTCAATCTTCACTAACACATCCTCTATAACACCCCTAAAATACTTAATCACTATTTACTAATTAAATGCTCATCCTAATAGGTTTTAGTTAATCCAATCCTAATTCTTTAAACATGTTATAAGGCATTGATTAATGCTATATCCTAAATTTTCTAATTCCTTATTGATTGACAAGTTACTAACATTATAAAGAATAGTAAAACTCCATAGATCTTTTATCTTCTAAGGTAGCTTGTTTTATAAAATGGTATAGCAGTTCTACTTAGACTAATTATCGATACCTCCTTAAGTTTCTTCTTATTAGAAAGGGGATCTTTTGGGCATTTAAAGTATCGTAACATTTGCAATAGAGTTTTACCAAAAGGGAAGCTAATATGAAATTGTTTAAATATTTCTAAAAACTTACTAAGCTGATCCTTTCAATATTTTTCAAGGTTTCTCATATATGAAATGGTTATTTTATACTCTAAAAAAGCTTTCTTCTTTAAATTCCCCTCTTCCTTATCCTTCATTTCTTTTATAACATCCTTGACCTATGTTTCCTTCTTATATTTCTTTTACTATCCTTTTGACTCCTCAAAATTAGCGCTTTTACTTATTCTCTTAGGTTTGGCTTAATATTGCTAGGAAAATTATATGGCTACTTTTGGAGATAGGTTTAACAACTTATCCAATCTTAATTTCCAATTTGTAGCTGAAGGATTTTTGATTTTATAAATGAGTCTCAGATGTAATACACATTGTCTACATAAGCTCCTCAAGGTTTGGCTTCCTTTATTATTATTGTTGGTATTGAAATTCAAATGGAGGCATTTGTCTTTGTTTTCGTTGATTACTCTATAGGAAGTTTAGATGATTCCTTTACCCTTAAATGTAAATGTTAATATAGAAGTTATTTTACTAACTCCCTAGAAATTAGTTTATTCTATTAGTTGTACCATATTATAAGGAGCCTAAAATTTCTAATCGGGGTGTCCCTCACTTTAAATGTCATAAATTATATTGGTTGAGCTACCAAACTTAAGTCACTGATTTTCTTACTTAGTGCTTCCAACTTCACCTTTAATGTTGCCATTATATCAATATTAGGGATATCACCTACCTTTGACTTTGATTAAGGATTTTCTACTAATAAATTTTCAGAGATATATTTTTTATTAGTTTTTAGAATCCCAAGTCTAAATCGTGGTATTGTCACTTTCTTAATAACTCCTTCCATATCTCCCAAGTGTCATACAAGGTCTCACTCTCCAATTTTTTTAGTCAGATTATTCTAGGTTGTGATGGACTTGGGTGGAAATGACTTCAATTGTGATTTAACCTAATCCCTCAACTTGAAAGGGAATAACATTAATTAAATAGAATCTTTTAAATATCTTTAAGCTTGAATATATCACAGATTTCCAAAAAATGCAATATGAATGTTTTGATCCTTATATGCTAACCTATCAAACATTATGAGTTATTCAACCATTCGAATCATGTTAGGCTTTGTCTCAAAGTTATTATCCTCCACTGTCAGCTTAGTAATGTAATAATTTTCCCTAATGAATGACAATTTTAGCATATTCTGTCATAGTTTGATGTCCCTTATGTCAATATTTATAATAGTTATGACCTCAAGACTTCAAATTTTCTTTAGTTTCTTTCCCTCAAGTTCTGAACTAGAGCCTTTTCAATCTTTGGACCTTAAGACAATGGATTCTACAAATAAATAATATAAAAAGAAACAAGCTAAAAGTGAGTAAATTAATAAAAAAAGCTTTCTTAACATTCTAGTCCCTGAAAACGGATCAAACAATATTGTAAACACAAATCAATACTGAAAGAAATCACCTCGACAAGTGCACTATCATTCTTATAGTATAGCTTATATGATTACGGATGTCGATCCAATAAGGACTACAACTATGAGTATTGACTATCTTTCTATTATTTAATCTAACAAAACAAATAATGGATTTGAAAGGAAAATAAACTAAACTAATGTAAAATGTTATAGCCTCATCTATATAGTTTCTTTAAAGTGTATGATATCATCATTCTTTAATACTAAAATGTTTATAAAAATGTTTAATTTCCTAGTGCATGAATTTTACTTCATCTATTGGTCCTTTATACATTCCCTAAGATTGAAGCTATGGTGGCCAATCATAAATCCAACATTAAGAACAAAAAGAAATCAAATAATCAAATCATGTACATATAATTGAATAATCTGTATAAGCTACATCCCTAACTCTAACTAGGGTTTATAGCTCTTGATGCTTGTCGAATGTACTAGAAAATAAAACCTAACTCTACACAATTAAATTTATAGTAACTGTGAGTAGGGATCATATCCACAGGGAGTGTTCATGTAGTTTTTTCAATGAAAGAAATGATGTTTAGGATATAAAAGGGGGTTTTGGTTAGATGCAATTAAGAAATAAAGTAAAATTAAACTAAAGAAAGTAAATCAAATTAAGTAGCAATAAAAGTAAAAAATTGATGAATGATTTTGGAATCTGGTTTTTGGTTCAATCTCAACCTACACATAAACAAACACAATTCATTGCATTATTGTTTTCACACCTCTCTTAAAAACTATTAATCATAGATTAATAATAAGCTTTGTTAACCCCGATTTTCCCTTAGATTATGTTTAATCAAAATAAGCTCTTTAACTAAACCTAGCTATCGAAAAACCTAGAACAAGTTCTCCAGATTTAGTCAGATAACTATATTACGAATAAGGAAAATGGATCAATCTAGGCAACAAACACATAAGCTCGAGTCATTTAACCAGTATTATGTTATCCCTAATGATTCAACAGGATTAGTTGTCATAAATGAATCCAAAACAAAACTATTATATATTGTATTTGAGATTCTAGCAATGGATTTATATAAAAACAATCTAATAGAAGCAATAAAATCATCCTTACACAAATACCCAAATCAATAAGCAAGAATAACATAAACAATCCCTAGAGAGAGAAAGACTTAACAATACATAACGACGACATGCTCAAATATGAACCTCGGTGTCAATTTTATCTTCGAACCAGAAGAAGGAAGATTACCCTCTATAGATCCCAAAGAAGTAAGGTTTCTGCCCTTTCTCGTGCTCCAAAAATGATTCACCCTAATCCATCTCCTTGTTCCACAAAGACAAATGAGTTTGAACATCAAGAAGATGACTCAAAGAATGTGCTTTTAACTCATTTTAGCTGTTGAACTTCCAAATTGTACCTAAAACCAAATATGAACCAAAATGAGTTTCTTAGACATTTCATAGCATCAATTACTAAGTATTAAGGAGAAAACATATAATCAATTAAGCACAAATTAATAGCTACAAAGTATAAATATATAAATCTCAACAAAAAAGAAAAGAATAAGAGAAGATATATAAGCTCCTCCAATCCTTGCTTTAAATCTTCCTCCAATGCACAAGAAAACAAAAAGTCTCCAAAAGTCTTTTAGAAGAATGCTAAAAATGCTAGATCTCTATTAAAAGATGCCCATGTTACATTTAATACAAATATTTATAAATATGGTTACAAAATAGAGTTATAGAGGTTTAAACTTGTGAAATAAAATATCCTCATAAATTGTATCCAAGAATTGAAGTCAGACTAGAACTAACATTAGTGCTAATTTTGTTCTACAACTTTTACTTTTTGTGATTACACATATAACTGACGCTCGACACCAAATTGAAATTAGTTCTAATTTTTACTAATTTTCTTTGTAAAATGAAGATGAGACTGACAATGGTCTAGGATTAACCTCAATGATGGTCTTATTCTACTTCACCTTCAAGAAAGATATATAACTGTTATACATGTAATAAGGGCGCTTATTGTATTTTGCTGCACCAACTTTTCCAATTCTTGATATCTTCAAATTAGAATTGACTTCACGTGTATGCTATAAATTGTTTTTTCATCTTCGTATCTTTCAAATTACTCTAAAATATTCTGAGTTGGATAATAGTAGAGAAAATTACACTAAATTTTGTGTTATCTACTCAAATTCATCATCTACAAGTAGGGATGGCAAATATGGCCCGACCTGATTTTGACGTGGGTTGGCCGGTCCACTAGCCAATCACAGGTCGTGCTAGGGTTGAACTGTCCCGACCTAGCCCCCTACTAAGCCCAGCCTGTGGTCCATTGGGAAGGCACAAAAAAACATCGTTTTGTCAAAAGCGACATTGTTTTGTTAATTTTTTTATAAAAAATGAGGCCATATCAACCCGTTGGTGGCCCATCGGGCCATAATCCAAGCTGGCCAACTTGTGAGTCAGGCTTCCCTGGGCCTGGCCTGACCCATTGCCATTCCTACCCACAAGATACTAAACTAAACATAGAAAAATATAATAAAATTAATATAAAACATATTATAAAAGTTTCAAATATTGAGTAAATTAACTCGAAATAATAAGTAAAATATAGACCTATCAAATTTTCCTACACTTAACTCGTTATTTGTCCTTAAGCAAATATATCCTAACTACTAAGTTAGACTAAAATAAAGCAAAAATTAATTCCACTTTTGTAGGTGTACAATGACATTTACCATATAACATAAGCCTTTGAATCCCTAGGTGTCTCAATTGGAGGAGTTATAGTCTATTAATGGTTTACTTGAATATTTCCCACAAACACTAACCTACACATACTAGTTAAATTGAAAATTAAAAATATAAGATACAAATTCAAGCCTCAAAATAATTGTAGAACTTAGACACATAATATTTCATAAGTAAATCACTATACAAACATGACAAAGTAAAAACTATTTCACCTTGATCATCAAGTTTAAATACCATGAATTGACATATCCTTAAATGATACCAATTATTCACACAAGTGCTCAAATTCAGGTGCGATACTCTTATAATCTTCTATTGAAACTAAACTTACCATAAGCTTGAAAGTTATCTAATCTCTACTATTAAAATAGATATGTATAAGTAAAATTCAAAAGGAATTAATTGGTATGTAATAGTTCCAAAAGGGTTAATTAAGGAAACAAAATAGGAAAATAAAAATATTCATAGCTAGTAGAGCAATAACAAATAAATTTATAGAAAACACATATCTTCATTCCTCTAACTCCTTATATTTTTGCTCTTATCCTTTTCCTTTTAGACTTTCCATTCATTAGAATCCATGCCAATTAATTTCCATGACTTTATTTTCCTTTTCTTTTCCTTCTTTCTTCTTTTTTCTTCTTTATTCTTCTTTCTTCTTTTTTCTTCTTTTTCCTTTTTATATTGGCAAGATATTCTTCTTTTTACATTGCCACTTTCAAATACTTTACAGATTCCTCTAAACTTATTTTACTAATCATGAAGTAGGGGGTAGATACTTGTTTTTCTTTTGGGATCAAGATTCTTTAGGAAAGGGTTACCAAGAAAAAACTTAACATTTCAAAGTAGGCACAAAAGGGTTCACAATTGAATTAATGTATAGAAATATAGTTAATTTGGCTCAAACTCAAATCTTAGGTGCCTTTATCATCTTAATGCCTACATAAATGTTAATGTAATCTAATAAAAGATGAAACTAAATTTCTATAAATTAAAAATCAAAGTAGATATCCACCATAAGAAGCCAAAGAATATGTATGAAGGCTTAAGTTCCTTACTAGATCGCTCGAGTTAAATCAAAGAAAATCATTTAGCAAATTCAATTTTCTAGCATTCACAAAGTCAAAATTTGCATGACATTAATTTAATTATAATATGCATACAATTTTCATAACCAATATTAACATGGAATAATGCATAACTTATACTATCAACATAAAGATACTAATAAGAACCTATAAACAAACTATAAATAATAAAATTTTTCAAAAATTAATGTAATAAGATCAATCTAAATCTCCCCACTCTTAAAACATTATTTTCCTTAATATTGTGCATCAAGAGTCCCCTTTGAAACATTATATGCCACCAATCCCACACCTTTATAAGCTAAAGAAGAAGATAAATGAAGACAATTTCAAGAATTTGTTAGAAGTTTTCAAGAAATTGAATATTAATATAACCGTCACTAAAGCATTAACTTAGATGAGGTCCAATGTGAAGTTTTTGAATGAGATCATCTCCAGAAAAAATTAGAGGATTATGCTACAATGTGATTAATCAAAGAGTGTAGTGTAATCCTAGATAATAAGTTACCTCCAAAGTTGAAGGATTTAAGGAGGTTTACTATTCCTTGTCAATTTAGGAATTGGAGGGATTAAGATAACAAATGTATCACTCCAGTTGGTAGATCGATCCATCAAGTATCCAGTTTAGGCTATGGAAGGCCTATTTTTGAAAATAGGGAATTTTATTTTTCTCGTCAACTTTTGAGTGATGGAAATGAGGTACGACACTAAAGTCCCTATTATCTTAGAGACAAAAGTTTTAAATACTAAAGGGGATATTATTAATGTAGATAATTTTTAAATACTAGAGGGGCTATTATTAATGTGAATGAGGGAAAGTAAAGTTCCATATATATAAGACATTAAGACGACCTCATTTTTAGGCTAAATAATATAGACCTTATTATACATGAAGTTACTAAAGTTATTTGCAATGATTATGTGAAAACATATAAAGGTTCAAGACCTAAAGAAAAGGAGGAGGAAAGTAATCTTAGTAATGATGGTTTTAGGTTAGAAGGAGAATCTAAAATTTTAACTTCTACTAAAGAAGCACTTAATCTTGAGTTAAGGAATTTGCCTCCTTATTAGTGTTTGGATATTCAAAAGATAATAAAACATATAGCAATTCCTCTTCTCCTTTGTGTTTTGTGAAGGAAGTTAATTAGACTCATTCAAATGAAGAACCTCGATAAGTAAACAACTTAAAAGGAGGTTCAACTATAAGACTCATAAAGAAGAACTTATTAGGAGGCAACTAAACTTATTAACCTTAATTTTTTTTAACTTTTTTAGTTTTTTATTCTTACTAATGATTAGTTCAATTTCTTTTTTATGTAGTTGTGTGATTAACTTTTATGGATTTTAACATACCAACTATGCATGGAATTGGGAAAGATTTCTTTACCTTGTTTATTTATCATACATACTTTTATTATCTTATCTATTAGATATTAAGGATAATGTAATGTTTAAATGCAAAAGGTAAACTCATGAGAATATAAATGTTTCAGTGTTTACGTTTTATATGTTTTATTTTAAAATTTTTAGTTTATTTTAGGTTGTGTGATTAGCTTCTTGTTAATTACTTTATATTGATGGTATAATTTATGCATGATTCTATATTGAGATTGGTTGGAAAATTAGATGCATAACATTATTAAGTGAATACTTTTGCAAAATTATACATATTATTCTCCATCCAAATAATGTCCTTTGCATGCTTCAAAATAAAATGATTCCAGACAGAGCTAGACTTGGATTTTAGAGTGGATTTTTACACATAATGATTCCACGCAGAGCTAGACTTAGACTAATTGTGGAGTGTTTCTATTTCTCCTACTCCTGGATGGCGATCTCCTGCTACTGTTCATCATGGTTTACACTAGTCTTCTTATTGCTAACCTGCGATCCTTCCTAAGCTTCTTCACTTCCTGAACCCTACTGCTCACTCTTTACACTTCTGGACTCACCCCTCTCTATACTTCCTGACTCCTACCATTCACTCTTTACTCCTTTGGATGCATACCTTGCTTCAGGACTCACCCTACAACAACTTTTTCCACCTATCTGGCCCTTTCACATTCCCAACTAGCCAACTCTCTTTAATGTTCTTTTTTCCCAACTCTCAACCTATTAGTCTCTATGCATTCTCTACTACTCCCTCTCCTTGCTTTACCTAATAAATAATAACCACCTCCATGGACCCTAAATCTTTCCCCCCTTTAGTTTCAAACTCCCTTAGTATCTCACCTATCCCTATTCCTTCCACTTCAAAATCCTTATGAAGCCTACCTTCCCTATACCTACTACCTCACCTCCCCCCGATTCCCCCTTTACTTTAGACACTACCATCCACCTTAGAAAGCCTTGGGTATAAGTCGTAGGTGAAGCTTCAATTGAGGTGAACCTCGATTATTTCCCACCATTAGTCTCATTTGATAGCATGATCATGTCCCCTTTACTAGAGATGCTCAGAGTAGGGGCCTCAAAATGGAGCCCAATTTTGGTTAGATGTTTTATCAACAAAAGAGTAGCTTACCCGGTAATGAAGTAATGGATGATTACCAATTGGAAAAATCTTAGTTTACAAGGTGCTCATCAATAATAATGATTTTTTATCTTCAATTTCTCTAGATCAGAGGATGTGAGGAAGGAAATTCAATCAGGACCTTGACATATATGCAACAAGCCTCTCTTGTTTTAGATCTAGAAATTAGGTATGAAAATTGAAGACATAAAGTAGGATTATATCCCAATCTGGATAAGCAAACATGGGGTTCCATTGGAATACTAGACTTAGCTACATCGTAAGCTTCATTAGCAAGCCAATTTGTATGGACCAAACCATAGCTGAGGTAAGGAGAGATCAATTTGCTTAAATATATATCTTGCTTACATCCATGTCAAATTTGCTAGAGAATATGTAAATTGTAAGGATGAATGCATATAACCATTTGAAGATCAAGTCAAAGTTTCATATGTTGGAAGCCACAATGTGTTGCAAAGAAAAATGGTGGCCAATTGGAAGATTATTTAAAAAAAGAGGATATAAGTAAGTGTTAGGTCTCAATACTGAGGAAAATACACAAGAAAATCTAATGCTTCAATCTCCTACTCAAACTCAACAAACAGTTGGAAATGAGGATCATATGAACGTGAATGCGGAGCATCACATGAAATTGCTCCCCCTAGATGATGGTATAGAATGTAATTCACATAATAGCAAATAGAACACTCCAAGTAAGAATCTTAATCTTGAAGTTGAATTTGAACCTGTGGTGAAAGGAGAACAAGTAAAAAGAAAAAAGTGATAACTGGGAACTCTCAAGCATGAATATTATGGCTTGGAATGTTAGAGGGAGGTGCTAATGCCCTTCACAAAAAGCTTTTACTAAGGAATTTAGTAAATTAGAATAAAGCTTCAATTACAGGCTTCTTAGAGACACACATAAATTCATTTATAGCCTCAACATTGGAGTTTGATTTCTAACTACACTCACCATCCTAATGGCAGAATACTGATAGTTTATAATACTCTTAAAGTCATAGTTAATACAACATTTATCTCAAATTAAGTAATCCATATTGAAATGGATAGGAAGGATTCAAGTATGCCTTTCTTTGTATCTTTTATTTATGTGCACAAGAGTTCTTACCAAACTACTAAACTTTTGTCTTAATTGAAAGCTCAATCAGTAACTATCTCTCAACCATGGTATCTAGTTAGAGATTTTAATACTTCCATAAATCCTAAGGAAGCAAGAGGGATTAGGTCTATAGGATATGTCAAATTCAAGCCTCAAACTTGCCCAGGGGAGGCATTTTTTATACATGGTGCAATAAGTAGGATGGGGAAAACCTTATTCAAAAGAAACTTGGTCTTAGCATGGTAAATCATTAGTGGTTCATAGCCTATCCAAACAGTTACAATACATTCACCACCCACCAGCCTTTCGGACCATTCTGCCTTAATAACTCACTTGGATACCAAGAGAACCTTTCCACCCTTCAAATTTAACAATTTCCTAACTAGCTTAGCTTAATTTGAACCTTGCGTCCTCAAAGCTCTAAATGTCCATATACCAGGTTACAAGCAATTTATACTTGCCTTCATTAAGTAGGAAATGAAATAGTTATTTAAGAAGAATGTCAACAATACACACCATCTTCTGATCACAACTAAAAGTGAACTTGAGAAGGTTCAGGATGAACTTCAAACTAATCCCCACTTTCCTGGCCTACAGAATCAATAGAGAACTTCCATATAACATCTTATTAATGCACTTACCTTTGATTAATCCTTGATGAAGCATAGGTTGACAGTGGAATGGAAGAAGAAAGGTGATCAAAACATAACTTATTTCCACAGAATTATGATTGCCAGAAGAAGCATAAGATAATTATAATAAAATTGATAACCATAAGTAATTAATTAATTTGCTGCCCCATACTTAGGTGTACATTATCCCATATATATACATACTAAGAAAAACTAAAAGATAAGGAGAAAGAGGGAAATTAGGATAACTAACGGTCTCTTAATAATAAAAGAAAGTCAGCTTTATCAAATGCTATCAATAGACTTTAATCTTTAATCCATCATTAGGGTTCCTTAGTTTCTATCTCTCTCTAGAAACATATAGAGATGCTTTGTAATATATGTAAAAGCATTGATGTATTTTGGGCGCTGCGTTGCTGAGAGGCTTATAAAAATTAACGAAATCTCATCCTAAGTAAGACAATTCCAATTCAATAATGAAAGAACATTAAAATATACTTAAATCTATGACTTTAAAACTATTTTTAATTTAAAACACATGCAACAAAGCCAACATTAAGTAAAAATATGCTAAAACAAATGGTAAAGATCCTAAAAGCTACCAAATTGAAAAAAAAACTTAAACCATTAGATTGTCTTCCAACAGTTATTTCTTTACGAGTCTTTTAACTGGACTACTTCCCTAAGAACTTCACCTTGTAGGACCTCAAATGTATGTTTAATTCTACTTTTCTTTGGTCTCTCAATCTCATTAAAGTTTCTTTTCTTACTAATAGGCTCAATATCTTCCAAATATGTCACACACTCCATTAGCATGAGGCTATCAATCTTCTCCTTATATGGTACAAATCTACATTATCTCTTGTATAACATGCAAAAATTTAGTATCAATCACAACTATAGAGAACCTTTTGTATCATCTATGTTTACATCATCCTCCACATCCAAAATCATAAAATTGACAAGAAAAATGAATTTTCTAACCTTAAATAAGATATACTGTGTAATGCCTCTAGGATAATTAATTGACCTATATACTAATTAAAAGCTAATCCTAGTTGGTTTAAGTTCATTGAACTCTAACTTATTAAACATTTCACATAGCATCAAGCTAATACTAGCTCTTAGGTCCACAACGTCTTTCAATTAAAAAACTATCAATATTACAAAGGATGGTAAAACTTTTTAGATCTTAGAATTTTATGGGGTAACTTGTTTTGCAAGGTGAAGTACTCCTTACTAAATGTCATCATTGACAATTTCTTAAACCTCTTCTTATTAGAAAGATCCTTTAAGTACTTCAAACATTTTAACATCTGTAAAAGAGTTTCAAAAAAAGAAATTTTAAGATGTAATTATTTAAAAAGCTTTGAAAACTTATAAGTTTTATGTTTCTTTCTATTTTTATCAAGCTCTTTTTGGTATTAAAATTTTGTTTGTTACTTTTTGACCACTTTCCTTTTTTGTCGCATCTTTTCACTCTTCAACAGTACTATATTCACTTGCTCCATAGGGTTTGGCTTAGTATTTCTAGGAGAAGTACTTGGCTACCCTTAATAGATAAGATTAGTAAATTGTCCAACCTAAATTTCCAAGTTGTTGATGGATACTTATATATTTCTAAGAGATTCTTTAGTACTTTGGAAGAAACCTCAAACGAATTGATGAATTTCTTTATGAGTTCATCAGGGCTCAACTTCCTTTCTTGTTATTAATGTTGCTAAAATCTAGGTGGAGGCCCTTATCTTTGTTGTCCTTTATTATCTTAATAAAACTTAGGATGGCTTCTCCACTCTAGATATAAATATTTCTTAGGGGTTATTTTAAAATCAATTCCTTATAAAATTTTCTAGCTTGGTTCATTGTCCTATATTATTAGGCACCTACTTATATTGGTTGAGCTACCAAATTCATACTATCAAATCTTCTAACTTTGCCTCCATTGTTAAGATTTGACATTAGTTTTAGATTCCTTTTTTGGAAATTATTCATGGCAATATTTTTAATAAGTTCTTATATTCCTTAAGAGTTTTAAAACTAGTAGTGCCACCCAAAGATGCATCAATCAAGTGCTCAGTTGGATAGTTTAACCCACTATATAATGTTTATATCTACAGTCATAAATTAAGTGTATAGGATAGGCACTTTGCCTACAGTTCCTTCCATCTTTCTCATGTCTTACATAATGTCTCACTATCTATCTGTTGAAAATAGAAGATGTCATTCTTGAATGTTACTGTTCGAGCTAAATGAAAAATACTTGGCTAAAAACTTCTTATAAAGTTTGTTTTAGTTGGTAATGGATCCAAAAGGCTGAGACTTTAACCATAAATTTGCTCTATCCCTCAACATAAAAGGGAACAATCTTAATCAAATAGCATCATTCGAAGCTCCATTAATCTTAAATGTATCACAAGTATTTAAAAAGTTAATGAAGTGTGTATTTAGACCCTCATCTGGTAAGCCATCAACTTGAATAGGTTGTTGAACCATTTGAATCATATTGGACTTAATCAAAATTGTTGGCCTTTACTATTGGTCGAATAAGGCTAGATTTTATCCCTATAAGTGATGATCTAGTGTAATCCTCCATTGTGCATTACCCTCTATATCCTGCCATTGTGTATGGCAGTTGTAAAATCATATATTGAAATTAATAAAATAAATATAAGATTAAGACTTTCTAAAATAAATAAATATGAAAAGAAAAGAAAATGATTAGATAATAAAATCAAAGCATTTTTGATATCCTAGTCCTTGAGAATTGCGCCAAAAACTTGATGTGATATATGTTTCCAAACCAAAACAATACTAGATATCAACTAGGCAAGTTCAACTATCATTCTTATAGTATATTCTAGTAAATATAAATTTTGATCTCTCTAAAGACTACAAGTACTAACCATCTTTTTATTATCTAATCTAACAAAATGAATGATTGATTTTAAAGACATAATTAAATACACTAAATGTTTGAACCTAAAATAACCAACTAAGGTAATAAAAAAGAATAAAATAATTGCAGACTAACAAGATCCAAATAAGAATTTCCCTAGAACCTTCTTTTGTTTAAATTTATGTTGATTCAATGATTAACCTTCTTGACTCAATAGAAATTTCAAAGTTACAATCATATTCTTTCTTAAGACATGCAACCCTTATCTTTAAATTGATTGATTGAAATCTCTTTCTAATCAAAACGCCTAAGATTTATTAAATTATTCCATAAATTCCCTTGATATATTTAAATATGACTTTAAACATTTATATGGTCCTTTCTTTATGACTATAAAGAACTCTTATTATTAAAATCATGATATATTCATATATATAATTTCTCAATTCCTATATATGTAATTTGAAATTGAATAAATTATTTTATTCCTATACTAATAAGTAATTATGAAGAATATACAAGATAAGTTAGGTTTTTTATTAAATTAAATAATTAGTCTATAATAACAACTTTAGGTTTTATCCTAGCTAAATATATCTTAATTTAGTTCATACTAAGGTAAAAGAAACCAACAATAATAAGAAAAACAAGATAAAAAATCATTCTTATGGATTCTTGAAATCTTGATGTTCAACTCCTTCTAATTGCTTTATTCAATCTCCCCTATTTAATTCCAAACCAACTTTTCATTCTCACAAAATCTTGAAAATGTTTCAAAGTGTCTCACCTAACAAGGGTCTAACAAAGACATTGTGTTAGTCCCATATTCTTCATAGTTGTAAGAAACCCTAGTTTATATTAAAATCATTACTAATATAGGTTTGCAAACATATGTTAGACCCATGTTGGTCCTGTAGTCTTCATAACTATAGAAAATCCTAATTTAAAATAATTTCCAATCTAGGTCTTTAAATTAATCCAATATCTATATTAGCCTCGTGTTGTCTTATTAATTCTTTAACTTCACATTCGAGGTTTCATCTTAGGAACATGAGTCTAAAGGCTACGAAAAAATATGTATCTTTAGGTCATGTTGTTCATGTGGCAAGTTCTCTAGGAAACAAAATTGATTAATAACCTATATGGGATAGAATATGGGACCATATCTTCTAAACATATTTAACCTATGTTCATCCAAATCCATACTAAAAACTAAATTCATTCCTTCTTTATTGGGGAGCTAAAACAAGGATAGTATATAAAATTTGAGCCACATTGAATATCAAATTATATAACATCATCAAAGTTTAGGAAAAATACTTTTAAAATCATGGTAAAACATAACCTAATTAGCACCTATCACTAATCATTTAGGGAATTACAGTTCTAAAATGAAACTAACCTTTGCATAACTTTTTTTACTTCTTCATCTACTACAATTTACCTTTTAAGATGAAAGTTTGTTTCTTTTATCTCACATGTCTATGAATAGGTTTAACATTCAGTTTATGAAAAGCTACTTCTAACTATATTCCTCGTATTTCCTCATCCATCCATGCGTCTAAATTTCGTGAGATAGATTCTAAAGACTTGATAAGAGAAAAAAGAGTAGAGCAATTGAAAGATGGTTGAATAGAACATAGAAAACATCATGAACAAAAGCTAGTGAAAATAGAAGCTAAAACCATCTACTACAATTTCCTTTTAAGATGAAAGTTTGTTTCTTTTATCTAACATGTCTATGATTAGGTTTAACGTTCAGTTTATGAAAAGCTACTTCTAAATATAGTCCTCGTATTTCCTATATATATATATATATATATATACACTCTAATGGGGTTTTAGCTTCTATTTTCACTAGCTTTTGTTTATGATATTTTCTATGATCTATTTAACCATCTTTCAATTGCTCAACTCTTTTTTTCTCTTATCAAGTGTTTAGAATCAATCTCATGAAATTTAGAGTTCCCATTAGCTTTAAGAGAGGTCAAATAACATTATTTTATCACCTTCAATTTTTTATGCGATTTCATAACACTCTAATAAGTAAGAAACGTTATTAGTAGTTGATATGGTGGTAATATTTCTATGGAAGAGCATAGTGATGGTCTTCCCATAAGGATTATTAGATTAAGTGAGATTCTAAATCAAAATTTTGATGATGACAAAATATATTATTGTTAATATTTTTATCTTTGGTGATATTAATAAGTTAACATGGGAAAGATCAAGTTCTATGGAATGATAAGGTAAGTAAATCAGCTAACTAAATTAATTTAGCAATCAAAGGATGAAGAAAATAAGCAAAGTGAAGCACGTATGTTATTTAAATGAAAAACAAAAAACTTGGAATTATCAAGACTTAAGAAAATCATTGTAATCCTTCTTGTAACCTTATCTTGGTCATTTTAGTGAATTAGGAAGTCGATCATTATATGATTAATTGCATACAGGTCAAAATGCATAAATTCTTTTATAATAAAGTGAAGTTTGTTTTAATCTTTGAAAGAAATTCTTTTAATCTTTAAAAAAATTTGGAGAAATTTTGAATAATTTTAGATCAATTTTTCCCATAAAAATATGTTTTCATCTTTAAAGTACTTAAAAATAATGGAAAATCATTAGAAATGTGTTTTCAGGTACATTAATAGGTCCATGTGTGTGTGTGGTTGACTAGTTTAGCACATTATTTTATCAATATACTTTGAAAGTGTCAGTTTGTTGATGCATTGGCCAATACATTAATTAATCAATATTTGGAATGGTTGACCAATGCTACAATTATTAGTAATTGTAATAATTTATTTTTTATTTCTAATAATTATTTTAAATTTTTTTGAGTATAATAGACTATATATGAGTTTTTGGAAGAATGTTAAGCATATTAAAGAGTTGCTAAGAACCATGAGAGGCTAGATAATGAATGTTTTACATTATATATCATATATGAAGCCCTTTTTTATTAGTGTAAATAAGAAACGGAGTTTTTAAGTTATATATTTGTTTTAATAAGGGAAGTTGCTTGAGATACACTTTGTGAGGGTTCCTCTTGAACTTGAGTAAGATTTTTAGTATGTTACTCTTAAGTCATAGAGAGTAAGACAATTACTTTACCTATAGTAAAGAAGATATTATATGGAAGATCAATCTTTATTAAGTGTCTAGTTGATATATATTTTCAATGTTACCAAAATTTCCATATGACAAATTTTATCACTCACTAGCTAGGAAATTATATTTATTATTGGTAAATAATATAATGGTAAGCAAGTTATCAATCTAATACATGTCGAGTGCACCAAAAAATAAAGTAAATTAAATTAAGCATCAATAAGTAGAAAATTGATGAATGATTTTGGAATCCGATTCTTATTTTAATCTTAACCTACACACAAATAAAAATGCTTCATTATCTAGTTGTTTACATACCTTTCTTAGAAACTATTAATTGTAAATCAACATTAAGCTCTATTAACCCTAGTTTTCTCTCAGGTTGTGTTTAATTAAAATAAGTTATTTAACTAAAGCTAGTTATTGAACAACCTAGAACAAATTCTCTAGATTTAATAAAACAGTCACATTATGAATAAGGAAAATAGATTAATCTAGGCAATAACCACACAAGCTTGGGCCATTTAACCTATATTATATTATCCCTAATGATTTAACACCATTAATTGCCATAAATGAATTCGAAACACAACTATTACGTTTTGTATTTTAGATTCTAGCAATAGGTTTATATAAAAACAATCTAATAGAAGCATTCAGATCACCCTTACACAAATACCCAAATTAATAAGCAAAGAATAATATAAACAATCCCTAGAGAGAGAGAGAGAGATTCAACAATAAAGAATAAAGCGATTTTCAAATTTGCTCCTCGACTTTAATTTCACTTTTGAGCCGGAAGAAGGAAGATTAACCCTTCATAAATTTCAAAGAAGTAAGGTTCTTGCCCTTTTTCATGTTCCAAAAATGATTCTCCCTAGTTTGGCCACTCAAATGTCTGTTTATAACAAAAACTAGGTTTTTGGGGTAGTGCATCCAATCTTGTAAACCAATTAAAAATGTTTTATTCATAAATATGTATGGCCATGTAAGTATACATATGATCGTGCAGACGAAAAATAACCTCTAATCACCAAGATACATGACCGTGCATGTAGATACACGATCGTACATCTTTTTGATCATGTTGAAATGTTCATTTTCTTGCATTTTCTGATCCCATATTCACCCTAATCCATCTCCTTCTTGTTCCACAATGACAAGTGAGTTTGAACATCAAGAGAATGACTTAAAAACTTTTCTTTAAACTCATTTTAGCTCTTGAACTTCCAAATTATATTTAAAACTAAATATGAACCAAAATGATTTTCTTAAACATTTTATAGCATATATCAAGTTCCCCCACACTTAGCTTTCGACAGTCCTCCAGAAAATAGCAAATTCAAAATCACAATCCAAAACAATTACTAATTTTCCATATTTTCTATAAATAGATAGTCATAAGAAGAGAGAAATAGTTTTTAAAACCATGGCAAGAATTCAACATTCAATGCCTATACTCATGACTAATCAACAATCATTCCATTTAGAAACTGTGCAACTGTTGGGTTAGCCATGGTTGCATGCATCATATGCATACAGATGTAGTGAAAGTGTCGGAATCAAGATTTCGACACTGTGACAACTCAAAAACCACAAGATCATACATGCATGCAAGTATATGTAAAGAACATGAAGTATAAAAATATTTGTCCCTTTCTTTCTCTTCCTTTCTTATTTCTTCTCCTTGTTTGGGTTGTTGCAAACACCAAACCCTTCCTTGATCACCCAAGAACACGCAAAGAAGGAAGATGAAATAATGTGTAAGGTTTTAGAAAACCAAACTTGATGAATTCAAGTAGATGTTCAATATGATAGAAGATAGGTCAAGGTTATCTTGCAAGCATGTTGATTTATACAACATTTGCATAAATTGCAAGAACATAACTCAAAAACTCTTCTCACTCTCTCTAGATCACTTCTAAAACCCTTTCTCTATCACTTAAGTGTGTAAGAAGTGAAAGTTGTTTGCATACATAAGTGAAGAACTCACTTATATATCATTTCAAGGTCTCTGTCACGATCGTGGCCCTATGATGCACGATCTTGGCCTACTTAAAATAGGCCATACATACTTGTTTTTTATCCGATCTTTTATGGTGTGACCCTTAGGTTCTTGGCTATTTTAGGCACTTGAATTAAATCTTAATTGAAACGCATCATGATGCCTATTTGATGGAATATAAGTGTTAATCACACAAACTCTTTGATAGTTAATTATCCAACTTATGAACCTTTCCATAGACAATTACAGTGCAATCGTCCTTTCACCATACTATACCCCACTTAGTTCGGAGTATGGGATATGTGTCAATTCCCACTAGACTGACTACATCACATCTAGTCCAAGTGATGTTAGTTCTTGTTCTAGTATCTCATTACTCATATGTGTCATTGAAGACCCTCTTCATGACAAATACCTACTCTGGCTAAAGACTCCTGAGTAATGACCCCAGCAAGAGGCCATGGTTATCATCTCCTTCTATCAGGAGTGGTGAATCTTTTATTAGCTACCCAATTACCTTCGAATATAAATAGCTGTACCTAATCACCACCCTAAGAGCGACCTCGTCTTGAGGTAACAAAGAATGGTGTCAAAGCACAGGATTTATATCCAAGATATCCTTCAATACCTCAAGTCTAAGGATATTTGCACCATTGCTATGATGAGATTAATCAT
>JANZXP010084646.1:0-26093 GCA_027576715.1 Erythroxylum flavicans
AAGCTGAAAAAGGAGTCAATTGAAGCTAAGCAATTCAGAATTAATTTTTAATTGTCATCAAAAGTGATCACAAAAAGCTCACATCCGAATTTCATGTAGCTTGTGGTCTGAACAATATCAGTTTTTGCAGTCTTAATACCTTAGTAGAAACATTGTCAGGTTTTGCTAAAAATTCAGACAACACACTTGTTTTTGATTTCTGATCAACCAATGAGAGTCATCTACATGTCAAAATCTTGCTCTTTAGTTTGTTTTTGATTTTCATTTCCAGCCATTGATGTAAGATGACACAAAATGTGTGAGAGCTAATATGTAAAGCTCTAGATCTCTTTTTAGTAATGTAACAGTTGTAGAAATATATATATATATAAAACCTTTGCTGTCATTTTTCTTGTCGTTCTTCTTGAGTGTTGTGAAAGTTGTGCTGAGCGTATTGTGAGAATTGTGCTGAGAAACTTGGAGTGGAGAGAAACAGAATTTGATGTTAAAATTCCATTACTGAAGTGTTAGCAGAATCTCATAGTTATAGCTCAAACCAAAACTTTACAAAAACTTTTGAGGAATTTACTTTGATCACTAGAGTGATAATTACAACATCCCACAGAAAATACAATCAGTACATTAAAAGGAAGGTTCAATCCTCTTCATCTTTCTTGGAGCAAAAGCATAAAGTTCAGTAGTTGTTGAAGAAAATTTCGAACATCTAATCTGGAAGTTGCAGCTTGAGTGAAGAAGTAGGTGAGCAACAGTAACCAGCAAGATGAAGTACATGCAAGAGAAGCTTGGTAAAGTCTTTATGCTTGCAAGAGAAAAGATCGATTTTGGTGTGAGTCATTTTCAGCCGGATAAACTTTGTATACGTATTTACTGGTTGGATTATGATCTTAGCTTAGATTAGCTATAGTTATCTCCTTAAAACAAACTATAAAACAACTTACTGATCTAAAAGACAAAATGAAGACCATATGCAGTGTTTAATGTTAATGTACCGAACCAATCGAATACTGAACTTGCAAAACAACGGTTTCTGTCCTAAAACATCATAAGACATACCTGTTTCCTGTATGGAAAACTGAATCTTGCAACCTTCAGAAACCAAATGAGATAATTCATCAACCATTTTTTTTCACATCACTTTGTAACTCATTTTCCATTTCCTTTATGCATTCAATTCCAAACTGTGCTGCAATGGTAAGAGCTAGCAAGGAATTTAAAAAGAAAAGTGGATGCTCTTCCATGGCTTGTAGTTAGTGAAATCTCCATCAAGTAATCATGGAAACATTGTAGCAGATAAAAATAAAAACTTCTCTAAATACATTACTAGCTTTGAAATTGACCTAGGAACTACTTCATTGTGTGGATATCTCAAACTCTGATCAATATTTGCTTCTACCATGTATCATTTTCTTTTTTTTTCTCTTTTTATTTCTTGCTCTGGCAATGCAAAACATTTAATCGATTTACAATGTCAGGTAAGGGTGATGGTGATATTTGTGGTCCTCTGACAAGCGTGAATGACAGGACCATAATGATTGATCAAATGATCTATAACATTGATCACCATAATAATAACATAGTAGATTATTGCATCGTAAGTTCACCAAATGGTTGAGGTCACTTTGTTGCTTAATTACGATGTTATTCTAGACAAAGTCATTGTTTAATAAAGTTTAGAGGGTCTAAATAGGCCACAAAGTTTGAGTTATTTCTAAACACATGATGCAAAATCTTATCACTAGTAAGTGCTCTGAAGTCTGTCTTGCACCAGTTGGTCCTGGTAAATCTTATTGACTTGCTATTATTAGTTTACTTGGATGCCTAGAATACGAAACAGCTAATATGGGTGCACTGGTGCCAAAGAGGTGAATACTGTATATTCAATATGCTATTGCTAGTAACAAGTGCTTTATATTTTTATCTGGATAGTTGCATCAATAACTGACTGGAACTATTGACCTTACTGTAGCCAAGGCTACAACTTCCAGCTCCACAGAAATGCTGGATAGCATTAGCTAGTCTGATGTGGTGATTGATAGAAAGCCCAAAAGGAATTTAAGTCCCTAGCTTTCTTGGATTGTTGCACCCTCTTTCAGAGAATCTAAACTCAACTATATGTATCATCAATTCAGAGAGTGGTTGCACTTTGTCAGTACAAAATCCTTCTCATATCAATCTCTTTCACTTGAATGGCTTCACAACAGTAACGTGCAACGAGTAGTTGAACTCATTGATAATATTGGACAAAGAACTTCACCAGAACTTGTCAATCCCATTATCCAAAAACAGTAATAATGGTTAGTGATGCTTAGTAACGAGGAGCCCGAATTTCACCACACCTACCCAATGGTTGTGGCGAGTATAGATCCTTGCACAAATTCAGTGAAGGATTGGAGCCTTTACAACCTTTAGTATCTCCATTGGAAAGCGTTATTGAGTTCGTTTGAAATTGATTTTCCAAAAAATGCTTTTTCATATTATGAGCTGAGTACCTGCAAACTCTATGCTTAGCCATAATTGACTTGGTGGGATTCATGTAGCTTGGTTTGCGGCTATAACACTCTTCAACTCTGTCCACCTCTATTGTATTGCTCGTCAATGGAATTGGAGAAAAAGACGTAGAAGAAGTTGACTCCGAGCTCTCATCATGAACAAATTCAGAACTTGGGGCTGAAGATGATCTAATAACATGACCAATCACAGGAGGCTTAGCATGAACTCTGGTTGAAACATTGTTTTTACTTACTTTTCCTGTGTCATATTCCGAGAACCCAGCAATGCTGTCTTCACTTTTCGTATGAAACGGAGTCTCTGATAAGTCGGTACGGATTTCTTCCATCAGTCTATTTTCCCACGGCTTCGCGGCCATCCATCGTTCTAACCAGCTGTTATCCAGCTTCTGATCCTTGAGAAATAAAGCTGACTTGCTTGTCCTTCTACTTGGACTAGCACACGATCTTGAAGGCTGAAAATGGTAAAATGTAAAATGACATGCTTAATCAAAAAACCAAAGGCTTTGAATACAGGCCAATTCCGGTTGTTAGTGCCTAAATAATCGTTCTTCAACACGAAACTGATATACATACTTCTCACATTTCATTACCTGTTGAGAGACGGAGTAAGCATATGCTCTCTCCCTCTTGATGGCTCCTTCATGCCTCATTCTTAACTTTTCTCTGACTTCCTCCACCGTTCCAGGATTGTCACACCACCCTTGCTAGAAATTTGAAATGTATTAAACTACCTTTAACTTCTTGATATAAAGAATGAGCTGCTTTTGGAATTCAACAAAATTAACTTCAAGTTTTGACTTGGATACCTCTGCTTGCTTGGTGGGATCATCCAGATATTCGTCCAAAAACCTCCGCATACCTTGGCCTTCTGGAGGCATCTTGACATTTCCTGCCCTCACTCGAGCCTGAACTCGGACAAGAGCTTGCATACACCTCAGTGTTAAAGCAGCTTGCTTTCGGACCTGCCTACCACGAAAAATAGCTTGAATCCTCACCACAGCCTTCAAGGCCCTCAAAGCCCTCCGTGCCTGTAATTATTGCACGATCACCATACTTGAAACTGAAACTGTGAAGTGAAAACACCGGCCAACCTAAACCTTTTTTCACGATCCTTAGCTAATAGCCTACTATTGTCCAAAGACAGCTAGACAACCATAAAAATTGCAAATTTACAAGAAGTGGCTGAGCATCAAACATTACAGAGTTCAAAAACAAAAACCCGTCTTACCAAAAATCCTCGAAAAGCAGATTGTATCCGAATAGCGGCCCATTCCAGCTTCACCACCATGAAATCTCTTGGTTTAGCTCTAGCAACAGTAGCCATAGCAGCAGCCAACGATTTGTCAGCAACAAAGGAAGCTTCCGTCGACAATGACCCTTCTATATGGAGCCCTTTGGAAGATGATGAGAGCCCTTCCGATGAGCTCCTCCACAACCTCCATTTCTTCTTGTTCTTTGTGTCACTCTTTTTGACCTTAAACAGAGCGCAAGAAAAAAGAAGGTTAACAAAACAAACGAAAAAACATAAACAAAGCAAATGAGTTGGTAATGTTTATGGATTTTAGATTACATGGTCAGCTAGTTGCATATTCTTGAGAGGCATAAGAGATTTGATCCATTTCCCGGAAGCACCCATTGGAGCAGCACACTTCTTCTCCAAAAAAAGATTTGTTTGTTTTCTAACCAGAAAAGCTTGTTATGATCAATATAAGAAAGAGAGAATATAGCAGAGACGGTGAATTGGGTGCCGTGGGAGCAGATGAGAGAAGAGACGTTTGAAATTTGAAACTTTGAACTATGAAAATAGCAGTAACGGATACTTGAGACTTTTTCTTAACCTTTCATAAAATATTATTACAGAAGAAGGCTAAAAGGAAGGGAAGATTCCTTAATTCCCAATCCTTTGGCAGCTTTTGTGTTTCAATTAACGTTTGACAACTGTCCCTCAATTATGCCTGGGTTGGGTCAAACCTACCCCACTGGAACCTAAATAGATGGGCTTGAGTTATATCGTTTACTCTACGACTCATGTGAATTGGCATATCACTTTTTGTTTACCATTGACTATTTCAATATTCACAGCTCTTTTTGTATCAGTTACCGACCACAAATTGGTGTTGAGAAGAAATTGACCACTTCATTATACTCTTTAATTTTCCCAAAAAACAAAGGAAATTGACAACCTTCTTGCCTTTGACGGCTATTCCAGTTGCTGTTACTGACATTTATTATTCCACTTAAACTCAGATCGGGATTAGAAACATTTAGAGCTCCAGTCAAATCGATCCGCTTTCTTGCTTGCTTATCTAATGCCTCGAGATGGTCTGATAGCTCTGATTTATCAATGATAAAGCAACAGTGATGCTTCTTTTTCTTTCTCTTTTAAAGACAAATAATTATTCGTCACTCATAGTGAACTTTGCCTGGATTAATATTAGTTGATCGGTGGAGAGTAATTGAATAGCAGAAAGCTAAACTTGAGAGCATATGCTTGGTCCAGCGGTACTGGAACTAAAAGTTTGAATAACCAAATCAACAAAGGTATCAATAAATACTGTAGATTGATTCCCCCTTTGGTTTCTTATTTCCATAAAGCTATAACAATCCTATGTCCGTTGAGATCCCAAAGTTTGATTACAGAAACCATTGCCTCTCAGCATCCTATCTAATAGTACCAACTGATAAGAGAAGGGATTTGTGGGCTAGGAATTTTGCAGGATGACTCCTGACATCGGAGCACTGGAAACAAAACGCAAAAGGTAGCGTAGTAACTAATTGATTTATTCAATGATGAAAATCTGTACAATATATATACACGATGTTAAAAGGAAAAAAATTTATAACTACCTATTCTTTGCGGATCGTTGGATTTTCTCTTTTGCCAATCACTCTACACGTATGTTTACGGAGTGTTCGTAAAAGGAGGAAGAAAATGAATTAAATGAATTTTGGTGTTGATTGTTTTGTTGATGTTCGTGGCCCCGGTGAGGTCTGAATTGATTGAGGTGTCTTTTGAGCTTTTAGGCTCTAGTCTACATCCCACCCTCAAGTTAGAGCATATAAGGCCCAACTTGCGGATTGCAATGGTGAGGTTTTGGGCTGTTAAAGATTTTGTAAAACAATCCGCTAGTTGTTGTTTTGATGGAATATGAGTTGTGCGGATAAAATGTTCTTTGACTGCATTCCAAACCAAGTGGCAATCTATTTCCACGTCTTTTGTACATTTGTGGAAGACAAGATTTGCTGAGATATGTAGGACTGCCATGTTGTCGCAATGTAGCATAATTGATAGTTGAGGTGGAATCTGCAAGTCTTTCATTACGTAACTGAGCCAACGGAGTTCACATAGTGAGCTGGCTATATTGCGGTACTCGGATTTGGTAGATGAACGACTCAATGTTTGTTGCTTCTTTGTCTTCCATGATATGGGTGTCGAATCATATAAGATGCAATAACCCGTTACTGATTTTCGTGAGAACAGGCACTCAGCCCAGTTGGAGTCGAAGAACGCTGTCAGTTCAAGTTCTCTTGTACTAGATAATACAATTTCTTGGCTGCTGTTGCTTTTAAGTACCTCAAAACGTGTATGAGAGCATCCCAATGAGGTTTCCTTGGTGTGGTATTGAATTGACTAAGTTGTTGGACTGCGAATGTAAGATCTGGTCAAGTAAAATTGAGGTATAGAAGCTGCCCAATAATTCTTCTACACTGTTCAGGATCTTGTAGAGGAATTCCTTCATCAATTGACAATTTCAATCCTAGGGGAATAGGGACAGTGGCACATTTAATGTTCATTAAATCTGCATCTTTGAGAATGTCATAGATATACTTTTACTAGGGCAAGAACATGCCTGATTCAAATCTAGAAACCTCCACACCAATAAAATATTTCACGTAACCAAAATACTTTATTATGAACTTTTTGTCTAACTCCCTTTTCATAGCAGTAATATCATATTCATTTTCACCCATTATCAACAAATTATCCACATAGATAATGATAGATATGAAAGATCTAGTAGTACCTCTCGTGAAGAGACAGTTGTCCAAGTCGGATTGTCTGAACTGCAGGTTTAAGAGTGTTGACATTATCTCCTTATTCGATTTTCTACCAGCCTGCTTAAAACCATACAGGGATTTTTGCAATTTGCAGACTTGTCCATTTGGCATTCTGGAATAACCTTGTGTTGACCATATGTATATGTCTACTTCGATGTGTCCACGCAGGTACGCGTTATTGATATTGCAATGGTGGATTGGCCAATTTTTTGCTACAGCAAGTGCGAGAAGTAATCTAATGGTAGTTATCTTGGCGATTGGCGAAAACACGTAGGAGTAGTCAACTCCGACTCTTTGGTTGAAACCTTTCACCACTAACCTAGCCTTTTTCCTGTCAATTGATCCATCAGGTCGCCTTTTGATCTTATAAATCCATTTTATTGCTAACGGTTTCTTTCCCTTGGGCAGATCAACAAATGTCTGGGTCTCATTTCTGTCCACCACATATAACTCAATTTGCATAGGTTCGATCTATAACAGGTCTTTCCTTGCAGCTTTGAATGATAAAGGTTCATGTTCGGTAGACACGTTTTCCATAAAAGCTTTGTAAGAAGAAGATAAATGAATAGAAGGAAAAGATTCACTGACCTATTGTGATGATGTTGTAGCTGTTTCATCGGGAGGTGCGGTATTTACGACATAAGACATATAATTGTCGAGGTATTTGGGTCGAGATTTAAGTCTGGTGCTTTTTCTGGTTTGTGGTCTGTCGATTATGGTTGTTTCTGTTGGGTAAGAAGATGGTAAAGAGGTGAGTGAATTATTTTGTGTGTCTGGTTTGTGAAGTAGGGGTGGGTCGGGAAGGTTAAATGTATTGGGTACTTGTGTTTGATCATTTGAAGGTTGGTAAAAGTTTGGGCTGTTATCAATTTGGTTTGGGCCTATTTCAAAATTAAAGGTATTTTTCTTGTGAGGTGTATCAGTTGGTGTTTTCGGGATTTTGTAAAGGAAAATAGTTTCATAAAACTACGTCTCTCAATACAATTAAATTCCCTTTTTCTAAATCTATTAACTTGTACCCTTTTTAGCCCGGAATATACATTTGGTGGCTCTTGGTTCGAGTTTGTCTTTGAATGGTTTTGTGTTTGAGGCGAAACATAAACACCCAAATGTTTTTATATTGTTGTAATTTGGTGTTTTCTCGTAGAGCTTTTCAAATGGGGTTTTCCAATTTAAAATTTTTGTGGGTCATCTGTTAACTAGGATTGTAGACATGAGGATGGCTTCCCCCTAAAATTTCTTAGGTATGTTTGAGTGATACATGATGGATCGGGTGATTTGAAGGAGGTGTTTGTGTTTTCTCTTGACCAACCTATTTTGTTGTGGAGTATATAGGCAAGTTTTTTGGTGGAATATCCCTTTTTTTAATATCTCTTGACAATTTTTATTTACGAACTCGATTCCATTATCGGTTCGTATGGTTAATATTGGTTGTTTGAAGTGAGCTTTTATCATATTTAAAAACGTTTCTATGATTTCATGGACTTGGGACTTACTATTTATTAAGTAGGTCCACATAGCCCTCGAGTACTCATCGACTATTATGACAAAATAGGTAAACCCATCAATGTTGGGTTTTTGGTATGGCCCCAATAGGTCAAAATGTAGGAGTTCGAAAGGCTTGAGGCCTGAAATGTTATGTTTGGGGAAGGTCTTTCTAGCTTGTTTTGCTAGCGGACATACTTCATGACGCGGAACTCCTAGAATCGACTCAATTAGGAACCCCTTGATTGATCGGATCAAAACCCCAACCCAAGAAATCAAAGTTATCGGAAGATCCTTCAACACCTTGACCCAAAATTAACAATCTTATCAAAAACCAAAACACGCAAAGATATCAAAAGAACGCCACAAGCAATTCCGACTAATCACTTGATAAGTTCGTAAAATCGGTTTGTAGAGAACTTTAGGATTGAATCCCTAACAAAGTGACCTAAAATTATTCTCAATCTTGTCTGAATAGGAAGTGCAGAAAACCACCTTTTTAAGTCTCAAAAAGTGGGCCTAAAGCGAATCTTATACTGTTGGAAAGCTAAGACAAAGATCTACAACTTTTATGTTGGTTAGTTGAGCTGGTTCAGCCTGAATCAATGTCAGAATTTCGTCCAAAGTCAGAACACGTGAATAGCGTTATTACCTTGATGTTATTAATTGTAACTTGATCTCCAAAGGCCTTTTCTTCATCAACCAGGGTACATATAAGCCCACCGAAAGCTTCTCTAAGCCTCATAGCATTAGCATGAGTAATCAATCCTTTCGACATGGTCAACATGTCATCGAAAAGTTGACTTGTCTTTCGACTCTCTCTTGAGCTCACATCACTTCACATGTGTGTTTAGTGGGTAATTTAATTGAAACATTGGGTAAATGGGCTATTTTTTCCTTAGACACATTCCAAGTCTATAATGCCATAACACAAAAGTATCACTCAAATAATTAACTTCAGTATTCTTAAAATAAAACCTTAATGAAGGACTGTTCAAGCTCTTTTCGAGAAGCAAGTTTCTCAGTGTTAATTTGTAAATACCGCCCTCCGCTTCGCAAATAGCCACAATGTAATCACTCTATGGGTCCTGCAAATACACGTGGTTTTCAACAAAAATGGTAGCTAAGTTATTTTGTGTGGCAATCTTATTTACCGACATTAAATTATGATGAAATGTTGGTATGCATAAGACATGGTCTAATTTCAGGGTTGGGGTGATGTTAAAAGTTCCTATATGAGTGACATTTTTACTCAAACTGTCTGGTAAAGTAACAAATCGATAGTCATTTGTTTTATTTGGGTTGTCAAGTAGGATTGGGTCTAAGAACATATGTGTCAAGGCACCCGAGTCTACTACCCATAAACCTTCATCAATCTTATCACCGCAAGAAAAAAATCATTTAAGGTCGATACCTGCAAAGTTGTTATATGCTGCATGGTTCACCTCCATAACGTTTTTACCCTTTATATACTTCATCAACCCCTGGTCTTGTTTGGCAAGGTCAACAACGTTCTAGTTCTGATTCGCAGTCTTCTTTGTTTAGGCTCTCTATTTCAACCTTACCAGCAGCACCTACAAATTGAATTTTTCCTTTCTTTTTTTGGAGCTTTTTATACCATTTTGGTATTTCATTCAACTTAAAACATGTGTTTCGCAAATGTCCCTGTTCATGACAATAGTTGCAATATTTGTCCTCTTTTTTCATGTATGGTTTTTTAACAGTGCCTTCTCTAACAGGGTTTGTTTTTCTACCCACAGTGTTACCAGCAAGCAGAGCCACCTCTATCTGTTCTAAGTTACTGTTTTGGCTGCCTCCTACATGTTTGTACCTTTTAATAGTTAATATCATCGAATAGGCTTTCTCAACCTGAGGCAGAGGTTCCAACAGCATAATCTGACTAATTACCCCACTATACTCTTCTCTTAAACCTAGTAAAAACTGCATTAACGTGTTATTATTCAACACATTAGTATCATGCTTTGATGCATCACATACGCAATTTTTCATTGGCATAAGGCAGTTAATGTCATTCCACATTTTCTTCAGTTTCATGAAATAAACAGTCACTGAGTTGTTACCTTGACATAAGTTGTTGACTTCTTGCGTAATTTGATAAATGTGGGGGTCGTTGCTCTCTCCGTATCTTCCCTTCAGTTCCTCCCATAAGTCATGAGCTGTAGTGACTACCTAGAACGATTTAGCTATTTCTTTCGTTAATGCATTCAGGATCCACGCAATCACCATCATGCCGGCAGTTACCCACTTCCACGCTAGAACTTCATCATCAACAAGTTTTTCCAGTGTGTCGTTAATGAGTCCGAGTTTGTTTTTAGCTCATAAAGATATGGTCATTGCCCTACTCCATGGTAAGTAATTAGTACTGTCAAACGGAGTCGTGACCAGTAAATTACCAAGATTATCAGCCGGTGAGATATTCAGAGAATTGATTTTGATTTGGGTAATAGGTGTGGTGTTTTGACTAGTTTCTTCGCTAGAATTGTCAGCCATTTCGGGTAATTGGTTTAGTGGGTTTGATTTGGATTTTAGGGATATCGCAGGATCTAAGAGCTGTTGCTCTGATACCATGCAGGATGACTCCGACAACACAGCACTGGAAACAAAACACAAAAGGTAGGTATTTTTGCGTAGTAACTAATTGATTTATTCAATGATGGAAATCTGTACAATATATATACACGATGCTGAAAGGAAAAAGGTTTCTAACTACCTATTCACTATGGATCATTAGATGTTCTCTTTTGGTAATCACCGTACACGTATATTTCTGGAGTGTTCGTAAAAGGAGGAAGAAAATGAATTAAATGAATTTTGGTGTTGATTGTTTTGTTGATGTTCGTGGGCCTGATGAGGTTTGAATTGATTGACGTGTCTTTTGGGCTTTTAAGCTCCTGTTTACAAACTTGATTTTACATTACTTTCATGATCAGTATATATACATGTTTATAACAAAGGTCAACGGCAAAAATAGGAAAATTCTTAACTACAATTTTCATGATATCAGCTATATACAAAATATGCAAAAGATACATTTCTTCTTGATCCTATTGACTTCCATAATCTTGCAATAATGACATAGATTTTATCACTCCCCCTCCATTTGGAGCGTGGAGGTTTGTAGTGCCCAACTTGAAAAGAATTAAATGGAAAGCATCCTTGCCAAGTGACTTAATAAAAATATTTATCAACTGTTTTTTTTAAGGAACAAAACCTGTGCAAAACAATCCTATTTGAATGCTATCGTGAATGGAGTGACAGTCTATCTTAATATGATTCATCTGCTTTTGAAAGACCGGATTTGTTGTAATATGAAGAGTAGCCTCATTGTCGCAAAATAGTGTCATTAGTTAATTGTGAGATACACCAAGATCTTGCAACAAATACTTGAGCGATTGCAACTTACAAGATGTGCTTACCATAGCCCTATATTTAATTTCTGAAGACGATCGAGATATAATAGCTTATTTCTTGGTTTTCCACGATATAGGAGATAAGCCAAGAAAGGAGCAAAATCTAGTAGTAAAGCATCTCGACATTGGACAACTGGCCCAATTTGAATCACAATAAGCTGTGATATGAAGGAGAGAATGTGATGAAAGTAGATTGCCTTGCCCATGTATCCCTTTTAGATAGCGAAGCAAGTGAAAAAATGCATTAAGATGCGACTTCTGGGTTTTATGTATAAACCGGCTAAGAATACCGACCAAATGCACAATATCTAGCCTTGTGATGGTTAGATAAATCAGTCAACCAATCAACTGTCAATACATAGATGGATCATCAAGTAAGGCCTCATCAGTGTTGGTCAACTTAAGGTGTTGCTCCATTGGAGTGTTAACGACCGTTGCTCCTAAAAGACCAGCATCATCGAGGATATCCAACATATATTTTCGTTGTGATAAATATATCCCCTTGGAAGAACAAATCAGTTTAATGCCCAAAAATACTTTAAAGGACCTAAATCCTTGATATGAAACTGAGCATCCATATATGACTTTAGTGCTAGAATTGTGTTGTGGTCATTGCCAGTGAGCACGACATCATCAATATAAACCAAAATGAATGTTTGAGAAGTACCTTGATGCAAAAAAACAAGGAATAATTTGATCGTGACTGTGAGAATCCCACATTTATTAGTGCTTTAGAGAATTCCTAGAACCAATTAAGTCCAGCTTGTTTAAGGTCCATTTAATGACTTATTCAACTTTCAAACTTGATTCCCTCTTTGTCGTGAAAAGTCGGTGGAATCTTCATGTAAACTTCTTCGTGGAGATCTTCGTGGAAGAAGGCATTATTAATATCTAACTGATGAATATCCCATCCGCAAGTAGCTAAAATGGCAAGAACATGCTGAACAATAACAAGTTTTGCCACAAAGGCAAATGTTTTATCATAGTCTGACATTCCTTCTTTCTTTGTGAAGCCTTTAGCAACAAGCCTTACTTTGCACCTTTTCATCGAACTGTCAGCTTTGTACTTAATCTTATACACTCATAGGGTTCTTACTAGGTGGGAGAGTAGTGATAGTAGAGGAATCATTAGCTTTAAATGCTTTGATTGCTTGTATCACATTAGCTTCAAGTGCTTTGATTTCTTTCTCCATTGCTTCTCACCACTGGAGTGATTTAACAGCTTGGGAAAAAGTTTTTAGTTCTGGAACAGATGTAATGGAAGCTTGAAAAGCATAATGTGAGTCCAAAAAAATTTTATATGATAAGTAGTGGGATAAGGGAAATTTTGTACCTAACAAAGATGTCACTGAAGATAGAGTAAGCTTGAGCTCATCCAAGGAGGCTGCAACATTTGAACAATGATATGCATCCAAGTAGTGTGGTCGTTTTGTTTTTCGATTTAAGTGACAAAGAGGGATAACAGGAGGTTCAATTTGAGCTTGAGGAGATACATTAGGTGGCTCATTTTGTGAGTTAGAAAGGATTTAAATGTTTAGCTTATCTGGCATTTGTGTGTTCAAGTCATCTTCAGGTAAAGGTAGAACTCGATAGGTAGTGACTTTTAGGTTTTGTTCTCATTAGAAAGAAAAATTGTCTCAATGAAGCAAACATCACAACTTGTAAAAAATTTATTTGTCATAATGTCATAAATACGATAACCCTTTTCCCAATAGGTAACCAACAAAGACACCAGGAATGGATCAAGAACAGTTATGTAAGAGTGGGCTAGGAGTGCAATTGATGAGGTAAGTAGCAGTTAAGGCACATAAGCCACATAATTCAAGTGGTAGGTGAGCCTGGAATCGTAAGGCCCTTGCAACTTCAAGCAAATGTCTGTGTTTCATTTCAACAACCCCATTTTGTTATGGTGTCTAGACACAACTAGTTTCACGGATAATTCCTTTATGGGAGAAGAATTCTTTGAGTTCTTGATTGAGAAACTCAAGGCCATTTATCACTTATTATATAGTTGATAGGACGATTATATTGTGTTTTAGAAAAGGAAACAAAAGATTTTGTGTGACTTTATGTCTCAAATTTGTGACGCATTAGATAGACTCAAGTAGCACGTGAAAAGTCATCAACCAGAGTAAGAAAGTAATGAGCACCACAATCAGACTCAATAATGTAAAGTCCCTAAATATTAACATGAACAAGTTCAAAATGACTTGACATATTTATTGAATTTAATGAAAAAGAGAGTCTAGTTTATTTAGTAATAGGGCACACATGACATAGACAATTTTTTGTGGTAATACAAAGAGTGGATTTTGATAAGCTGGACATTTTGGAGCTTGAAGGATGGCTTAACCACTAATTCCAAAGGTCGACCGGTGGATTTGAAGCGAAGAATACAACTACTTGATCCATATCTGGCTAAAAAGTATAGAGGCCTCCTTGCTTCTTACCCAAGCCAGTCTCCATCTTTGTTAACAGGTCTTGCAGAACACATTTAACAGGGTAAAATTTAACAACACAATTTAGGGTTTTGGTCAACTTACTAACAAACAAAAGGTTATATTGAAAGGTTAGGATATAGACAACGTCATTAAAATGTGATGAGGAATTTAATTTGGTTTTTCCACTATGTGTGATGGTGACTTAGTCCCCATTTGGAAGAGAAACTTTATGGGGTGATTTCAAGGGTTTTAGAGATGTTAAAGATGATAAGCTCGAGGCCATATGGTCGGTGGCACCACTATCAATCACCCACATTTTAGAGAAAATTGATAAACAAGCAAGAAACTTAACTGTCATATTTGACGAGTGTTCAGATGTACTTGGGGAAATCAATGTTAAGAGTTTCGCACACTGTTCAGGTATAAATGACATTGGTGCTTGCCATTGCCAACATTTCCATGTCCCCTTGAATTTTCTTGTTGTTGTTTGTTTTTTAATTTAAGACAGTCTTTAACACATGATTGTCCTTCTTGCAATATCGGCAAAACAGAGGGGTTGTAAAGTCTCCGATTGGTTTTGAACTCCTAGTCGCAGTAAACATTGAGCTTTGTGAAGAATTCTTTGTAATTTCACGGAGGGACCACTAACATTCTTTTTAGAGGAGAAGATTGTATACCTTATTGATCGAGCTATTGATGTGTGTAAGTTTTAATAAATAGCCTCGATAATCCGCAAGTGCACGATTCATTCACATAGTACTTACGGTATCGATTCTACGAGGAGAGATAATCTAATCCTAAATTCTAAAGCCAAAATAAATCATAAAAATTCAAATATAACGAACTAAAATAAGAATTCAATTCAATCAATCAAAACAATTCAAGAATTAGTCACAAAATATTAATAACTCAGCAATGGCAACACACACCCAAAAATCAACCTAAGAGAATTACTAATTGAGAGAAAGGGAATTTTACCTATCCTTAACTCTAACCTGATTGATTACGAATTACAGGATCATTGGTTCTAGATGATCCTAGGGTTAATTACTCTCTCTTGAGTTATAACCATTAACCCTAAATTGTAAACCGTAATCAGATTATGAAAATTGCAATCTATCGATTAATGTCCAATAAACTATCGGGAACTTATACAAGATCTCTCTTTGTACAATTACCGATTTGATTTAATTCTTGTTTTATTAAATCACCTAATCTCGTTAGCCTAATTTAATTATTTTTCATCCGATTCACCCTCTCAATTTATTATCAAATTATGCAATCGCAGAATTTAATCACAATAAATCCAATAAACATAAAAACAATCAAATTTAATTAATTTAAGAATAAAACTTCGAAGGTGAGTTTAAAACATCCTCAATATTTGGATCCTATCATTAACTATTCAATATAATTTTATACAATGATAAAAGTGAAATAAATAGGAAATACAATCGAATGGAGGACGGCAGGCAGTGATGTCGGGAAACCTCCTAACCTGAGAAGTACATCGAATCGGCTTCTTTTCCTCTTCTCTCTTCCTTCCTCTCTTCCTCAATCTCTTGATGAATTCTCTCTAGGGTTTCTCCAAAAGTGACTGATGCAAAAGCTCTTCTTTTTGTTTTATTTATGTTCTTCTATGTCTAAGGTTAAACTAGGATTTTTTAGGTTGAAAGGTCTAAAAAATTCCTCGAAATGTGAAGTTTGGGAGTGGCTATGCATCTGCACGATGCAGGCCATGACTGTGGTCTACATCTGAGTCTTTTGTCACAATCATGGGCCGTTGTTTTAGCCTGAATGTCTCCTAAACTTCTCCGTTCTTTGATATTGATCCTGAAAAACTAGCAAACACATCAAGGTACCTCAAAAACATAATATTTAAGCACAAAAACTTTACTAACCCATAAAACATTTAAATCACAAAGAATTAACAAACTAACACAATTCTAACCTAAACACATACTAAATGATAGAATTAACGGCTAAATATATACCAAACTATGCCCTAAAACATGATGCAATTTACACTTATTAACATCCTCACACTTAAACATTTGCTTGTCCTCAAGCAAATAAAACAACAAACAATATAAAAACACAAAGCACACAATGTAGTAATGAGACAATGGCTTCAACTTCACGAAACAAATTTAACTTTAAATACAATCATTCAAGTTGTTCTAACTTATTAACAAGAGAAGTCCACGTATAAACACCTTGGAATAAATATACAAACTAATCAAAATTTTAATGTTGAGTCTATTCACCCTTATCACTTGCACAAACATATTGATAATCATTCAGTCAAAACAAAAGTGTAGTTATTCCTCAGTAGGTTTTCATGAAAAAGCAAACTACTAACAAGTTTGGTAAGTTTTTTTTAAAACATTCTTTTTGTTGATTTTTCTTTAAGGACATGAACCTAGTCTTTTTACGCAGAGGTAAAAATTTGTAATGAATGCCAATCCGGTTACTTAGCTAAGTCATGTTGTTATTAAACTACTTGGTTAGAATGTCATTATAGCCTTTATATGAAGGTACACATTTGTGATACGTGTCGATCTGATAACTCAGCTACATCACATTCTCAACTGGCTACTAGTTCTATTTATAACTCAAAGGCCAGTGGAATAGTTATTTTAGTTAAAATTTATACAATTTTTTAACACAAAATTTTTCCTACCTTATTGCTTTAGCTAATCATTCTCATGAAAATGTACTAATAATGCCACTTATTTGATTGGCCTAAAATTATAAATGAGTATGGCACATTCCTAGGGTGAATCAACTAACATGGTATCCTAATTAACCAACATATTTAGCCCTAAGTAACTTAAGTCACTAATTTCACATGTTAATAATTCTTCGTAACCTAAAAGACTATGTTTAAGGCCAAATACATCTCGTTAAATCCTAGCCATTGACGCATTCACATAATTCACATTATGCAACCTAAACAAACTATACAATATGCAAACTTCACACTTAGGGTAAAAACACATAACCCTCCCCACACTGGAACAACACATTGTCCTTAATGTGAAAAGAGTACACAAACACTTCAGGGGGAAATAAAACATAATATACGAAAAATAAGAAGAAAATGCTAACAAAAATGAAAAGAAAAGGGTTAGAACACGAAACCTTTTACGGTGATGTAGGTGGTGATGGTGATAGTGTTGAGACTAAATCCACTTAATATCAAGAGTGTTTCCTTATCTTATAAGTGGTTCAACAGAGTAAAAGAATTAGCAATCTAAACCATTCCAAATCATTTAAAACTTATTTTAGAATTTAAAACAAACCTAAATATATAACAATTTAAATCTAACTACTAAACGTGCTAATTTAGGGTCATTAGCTTGACCTTGCATTCTTTGAAGCTAAGCCCGGATCAATTATGAGTGGCTTACTTCCATATCTCTCGTTCAACATCAATTTTATAGCTTGTAAGTAAGCAAAAAATTACAAAATGATCAGAAGGACAACATTGATAAATTTAAGAAAACTAATTAATTTTAGTAATGTCCTTGTCACTAACAAAATGTCAATAAAATATGAAATAATGAAACTCCCTGAATCTTCTATTAAATCTAACAGTTTGTTTGGTAAAAGGGTGAGCTACTCTTGTTCTTCCTTAGTCACTCCCTTTTCTCTTCTTCTTTTGCTTCACGAATAGAGACTTTCATAGTTTCTTCGAACTCGATGTCCGTTGTCATCTGTTCTTCATCCTTATGATCCTTTAAAATTTTGACATCATCAATTCTTATGAATGGTATTCTCAGTGGGTAATGCAGAGGAGGAATATAGGGAAGGTCCTCATTCTTTTCTTCATCCTTTTTCTACTTCTCTTGGTCTTCTCCAGAGTGAGTTTTAGCAGGTCTATCTGTTAGTTCTCTTAACTCTTTCCTACTTTTAAGTGTGATAGTCATAACTTGCTCTCTTGGATATACTTCCTTGTTGCTCGAAAGACTTCCCACACTTTTTGTAGATAACACATTGGCAAGTTGTTCCACTTGAACCTCCAGGCTAAGAATAGAAGAGGCATGAGTTCTTGTTACTTGGTCTGTTTGCTCTTCTAACCTCTTTTGAGCCTCATCCATACTTATGAGCATGTCCATGATCTTGTCTAGTTTGGAATCATAGTCATTATATTTATCATGGTGATATCCATGTGACCCTTGATTTCTAAACTAGATCTCAGCATTATTAGACCAATGAAAATTTGGGTGGTTATTCCACCTCGACTAGTATGTGCTAGAATAAGGATTGCTATCTCTCTGAATAACTTGTGCTCCATTAAAGTTGAATTGCTTCACATTGTTGTTTTTCCCTGAGAAGCAATCGGCTGCGATATAGTTCTCTTATCCACATGACTCATATTCATACTGCATTGTTGTGACTGGAGAGGAAAAGGTGGCTTTCAAGCTATTCAATTGCTTAGTTAGTTTGTCAATCTCATCCTGTAATATTTTCATTGAATTTGCAGCAACAATCATTCCTCCCGAGTCCCAAAAGATTAATTGCTTTCTACTTCGTTCCGATGTCTAAAGATAACTAGTGTATGTTATATCTTCTAACAGATCATGTGCTGCTTCAACGAAAACTTATAAATGATCCTCCAATAGCTACGTCTATGATGCTCCTTGTGGGTGGATTAACTCCAGTATAGAAGGTTTGCAATATGAATTCGTTGGGTAGGTTATAATGAGGACAACTCTTCTGTAACTCCTTATACTACTCCCATGCTTCATGTAAAGACTCCCCGTCATTTTGCTAGAAATTGATAATTTCCTTTATTAGTCTTGTTGTCTTGTTTAGAGGGACATATTTATCTAGAAAAACTCACACCAACTACTCCCAAGTTGTGATGTTGGATGGTTGGAGAGAATTTAACCAGGCCTTGGCTCGATCCCTAAGTATAAAGGAAAAGAACCTCATCCTAACAGCATACTCTAACATCCCAATATATCTGAAGGTGTCATAAATTTCTAAGAAATTAGCTAAATGAGCATTGGGATCCTCATTGGCTAACCCATAGAATTGCACGTTGGTTCACAACATGTTTAGCAGTGATGGTTTGATCTCGAACGTATTTGCTTGCACCGGTGGTCGCGTAATCCCTCGACGATGGGTGTTGAGCTGTGGCCTCATGATGTCCATAAGGGTCCGTCACTCTCCATGATGTATTTCCTCCACCATTGTTCTTTCCACCTTTTTTTGGCATTCAACTCTTGAGATTCTTCGTTATTGTCTGGTGATATCTAAGTTAATATATCGCCTACTTTATGCCCAATTTTTTTTTTTACAAAAGAAGGTGAGAAAACTTTAGACTACAATAATTAAACTAATCTACGTCTCCCCGCTAACGACGCAAAAAACTTGTTGAGCAAGTTTTACAATTTATAAAAGCGTCAATAACCGCAAGCCCACGGGTCGTACTTTGTAGTATTGAAGGGTTGATCCTAAAAGGAGGATACTAGCCTAATACTAAAT
The DNA here is from genome assembly GCA_027576715.1 of Erythroxylum flavicans. Lineage (NCBI taxonomy): Eukaryota > Viridiplantae > Streptophyta > Magnoliopsida > Malpighiales > Erythroxylaceae > Erythroxylum > Erythroxylum flavicans. Next base: position 19,423 of record JANZXP010084646.1, read on the forward strand.
CATCTAAGGCTCAGAGAAAAGAATAAAAAAATAAAAAATTGTACAAGTGAACACTAAAAGTAAATATGAGAAATTGATTCAAGAATTGTAAAGTAAAAATTTCAACAAAACAGAATTAAACTGAGAAGTCACAAAGGTCACAATAGAAATCCGTCAAGAAAGTTAATCAACTTATGAGAGAGGGGATTTTACCTATCATTAATGCTAATCTAGCCATTTATGTGTTCACAGGGTGTTGTTTTTAGACAGTTATAGGGTTGATACTCTATCTCGAGTTATAACTATTAAACATTAAATTGTAAATGCTAATCGAATTATGGAACTTGCAATCTCTCAATTCATAAATTACCCTCAATTTTAATTAGTTCTAAAGCTTTTTAATAAACAATCAGGTCTCTCACAGGATCTCTCTGTATGAAATTACCAACTAGATTAATTAAGTGGTCAATTAGATTGCCTAACTCTTGTTAATCTGATCTAATCATTTTTATCCGGCTCACCCTCTCAGTTTGTTATCGAAACATGGAATTACATTAATCAATCACAACACCCAAAACAATAAACGCAAAATAACTAAATCAACATTAACTTAAGGCAAAATCCTGAAGGAGAGTTTAGAACATTATCAATAACCTGAAATACATTTCCATACAATCCATCTTAACTTTATACATTTAAATAAAAAAGGAAATGAAGAGAAAATGGAACTTCGGTTGGACAAATCAGGAAGGTAGTGGTATTGGGATACCATCTAATTTGGGGAGCAGCAGCGTCAGGATTCATTTCTTCTTCCTCCTTCTTCCTCTTATTCTTCTCTCTGTCTCTTCTTTTTCTCTCCCTTTAGGGTTTCCAAGAGTGGCTGAATGTAAAGCTCCTCCTTTCTATTCTTGTTGTTCTATTTATGTTTTTTTGTATTTATGGTTGAACTAGGGTCTTTTCAGGGTCTGAAAGGTCCAAAAAATCCCTCGAAAGGCAAAGTTTGGAAGTGGCTGTGCATTTGTCCAACACAGGCGACAATTGTGACCTATGTCAGGCCTTTCTGTCATGGTCGTAGCCTATGCTATGAAATTGGCCCCAATTTGCTCCGAAACTCCTCCGTTCTTTGATCTTTACCTTAAAACACTAACAAACACATCAGGGTACCTCAAAAATATCATATTTAAGCTCAAAAGATTGTTCAAACCCATAAAACACTTAAAACACAAATAAATCACAAACTAACATAATGTTACCCTAAACACATACTAAAACACATATCATACTATACCCTAAAATACGATGCATTTCATACCTATCAACTAACATTGAAGACTTCAAGCTTACTCTACATGGTGGTCCATTGGATGACATTATCTACTTTTTCAACATTATACGCCATGGTTTGTACCAAATGCTGCTCCTCTAAAGACATTGTAAGCGTGGGTTAGACTACTAGGTCACCCCTTTAAACTGTATGATGCTAAAATTTTGTTAACGATTAAGAGAAACTTGGGCATATAATTCGAGTGGATAAAAACATAATGACGACAACTAGGGGTAAGTTCACAAGATAATGTGTTGAACTTGATCTATCTAAACCACTGGTTTCAAAAGTATTCATAGGAAGATTATGCTAGTCACAGTAAGTGGTCACAAAACTAAAACAACTTTAATTATTAAAGATGCAATAAATCACTGTAAGAACTCTAAGACAAACCCATAAAAATTTAATCCATTTTCCTTTTTGAGTAAACAAAAGGGTAAAGCGGAAACAATGAACATAATATATAAAACCTAACTGGAGAATAGGGCAGTAAAATATCAGCATAAGGTAGGAAGTTCCTCATTGTAAAGGTGGGAGAAGATTAATGCCTTTTTCTTTAACAATCTAGTAGTATAGGAAGGACATTGTAATAAGAGCAATAAAATGAAAGGCCACATTACAACCTCATAAACTACAAAAAAAAACCACCTCATCTAATGTGAATATGAATACCTTAGTGTATCAAAATTCACATAAAGTCGTAACCTCCATTCTTCTCTTCTTAACTAAGGCTCCTATAGATAAGAGCAAAGAAAATTCCATAATTTCAAAGGTTTAAAACTCACCTTTAATTAAAATTCTAGCAGCCTGAAGTCCATGGAGGTGGATTTTAGCAATAGTATCACATCAAAATGAAAATAAAACACATTTAGAGGAGGAAAAGTAGAGTAACGAGGCATTCAACACCCTATAGCATAAAGTATAAGTCGAGTGAAGCCTTTCTTTTTTAGTTTTATTTTTATCTCTTTATGAAAAATGAAAGTCCTTTCCTAAACTATTAAAGGAGCAAGAAACCCTTTATTTTGTAGAATTATAAGGAATCATCTACATTAGAACCATCTCGATAATGTGGCAATTGCTGAGCACGTCTTAATGGTTTGAAAGTATGTAAGAAAATAGAAAAAGCAGGCTTTAACTACTTATTACATATGGAATACTTTGACTTTTCAAGAGGAATCTGGATTATATGGAGAGACTATGGATTTGCAATTGAGAGAAGTCAATGCTTCCCAATAACACATTTTGTAGAAGTTACAGCTCTATATAAAACCTCTTGTTGCTTAATATGATATATGCTAGTTCTTTGCTAAGTTTGTGAAAACAATTGTGAAATTTTTATATATCAATTTTTGGTTGTTCTTTTAGTTCATGGCTAATTATTAGTGATTTTAATTAAGTGCTACATTCTTTTTAGTTCATGGCTAATTATCAGTGATTTTAATTAAGTGCTACATTCTTATTCATCCATGGCTAATTATCAATGATTTTAATTAAGTGCTACATTCTTATGAGAAAAAAGGAGGACACATATAAATAATAAGCAATAGGCATTTAAAGAAAATGATCGATGATTGCAGCTTAATAGACTTATAAATCACGGGTATTCCCTTCACTCAGTGTAAAGATAGGGAAGGAAGATTTTAGGTTTATAAACGTCTGGATCGTGGGTTCAGTAATTTCGAATGGCAACTTCGCTTCCTAAAGGCTAAAATACTTCATTTGGGTACATACTTGGATCATTGTCCCATTTTATTGGATCAAAAGATTAATACTTGAAGTAGCTTGCCAAACTCTCCCAAGCTATAAGGAAACTATAAAAAACATATGTTCTAAGAACTTTTTGGACCTCATTGTTGTAATTCAAAAAATAGGATCAGAGTTAATGAGCTGAAGCAAAGAAAGCTTTAGATCTATCTCCATTCAGAAGAAAAGGCTTATAGCAAGATTGGAAGGAATATAAAAGGCCTTAATGAGGTAACCAAACAATTACCTTATTAACTTAGAGAAAACAATTAAAGAATGAATATAATTTCATCTTGGAGTAGGAAGAATTGTATTAGTTTTAGCGGTCCAAGGGAGACTGTCTTAAGTTGGGCAACAAGAAAGCAACATTCTTCCATCTCTCAACTATTATTTACAGAAGACATAACTCAATTAAATCACTTTAAATGAATGGGACAATACTGTAAGGTGACCTTCTTAAACAATAAATTTAAGAGAACTTCAAAAAACTTTATAAAGTGGAGCATATTAGTGTTAAATCTAGTTATAAGCTAAGATTTGCACAGCTTCGTTAAGAGATTACATTGTAATTACTAACCCAGCTACAGATGAAGAAGTGTTAAATTTAGTTAAGAGTATGACACCATTGAAGTCCTTATGATCAGACAGCCTGAATCCTATGTTGTATTAGAAAAATTAGCAAGTGTTAGGGAGTAAAACAGTAGAGACGGTGTGATAAGCTTTTAAGTGCATGTCATTTTTAAGCCTTTTAAACTACACCTTGATTGCTTTATTCCCAAGGTTTACCAATTGACAATGATAAGAGAGAAGAGAATTGAAGACTATCTCTCTATGCAATATAGCAACCAAAATTATTTCCAAGGTGATGGTTACCATCATCAAACCCCTACTGAGTTAGCTAGTAAGACTTATTAAACTGATGTGAGCAAGAGCATGGATCGTTATGGAGTTAGCATGAATGACAGAGGCAAGGGAGGAGAGCTAGCTATGCTAGTTGGGCCCATGATCGGGGCTAGGGCCAAGAAACTTAAAGAGGCCCTCCATGCTCACGTGGGGTATCTTTTGGAGAGGATGGAACAATCTAAGCCTATGGGAGGAGAGCTTTATGGATCCCAGCCCAAATTGATCCATTTAACTCAAGTTTTTGGACCGGATACCATTGGGTCCTGAAGACGTGAAGACTTGGACTATTAAGCCCACACATTAGACCTTTTAATTATTTTAAGTTAAGACATCTTTTTTTTATTTTAGGCTAAATAGGTATAAATAGGTTCATTAAGGCTATTGTAGGATGAACCATTATCTTGTGATTGAGTCATCAGCTATAGTGAGGTTTATTCCTCTTGTTCTTGTTTTAATACGAATCAATAATTTACTTATCAATTTTTCCCAAATTGTGGCGTGTTTGTTTTATTCAACCTTCTTGGTTTTAGTTCCATTCATCTAGGTTGCTCGAATAATGTATTTGTGAGGTCTAGTAGGGATTGAACCTTGCGTATCCTCTCGTTTAATTTAGAATTTTGTCCTTCCTTGTGGAAACTTCCAAACATCCACAAACCCATCAATCTGACGCCATCATCATTAACTTTCGAGGATTTTTGGACTACCCTTCATTGAATCACCTCTGTGTGCATTCATTTCACGAAGAATAGGGAAGGAAAGCATAATCATGACACAAAATTGCATACACACCTTAAGAAAGAAGAAAGGAAAGAAGAGCTTTATGATCTTAAAGATTGTTTTGGTAAAAGCATATGATAGAATTAGGTGGGATTTCATCAGTACTATCATTAATATTGGAAGCATTGGAGCAATTTACACCTACTAGAGGGCTTTAACAAGGGGATGCATTGTCACCTTATTTATTTGTGCTTTCTATAGTGAAATTACACTTTTTGATAGAAAATGAAGTAAAGAACAGGAAATGAAAACCAGTTACAATATTTAAGGAAACGTTGATAATTTTCCATTTGATTTTTTACAGATGATCTCTTTCTTTTTGGCGAGGCTCCCTATACATCAAGTATTTTATCTTCTAAATTATTTGCAGAAGTTTAGCTTACCATTATGACTTAGAATGAATTTTGATAAATCAAAAGTTTAGTTCTCACCACATATTGCAAGGCAAACAAAAACATTGTTAAGCTTCAAGTTGGGTATAAAAGGTATAGAAGGCCTTGGTCATTGCCTAGGAGTTCCAATGCTTTATACTAGAACAACTAAAGCTATCAATGGAGGAATAATTGAAAGAATCAAAGCCAGTCTTTCAAATTGATAAGCATATAATTTAGGCAAAAATACATTTAATCCTCTATATTTTATCCCTTGGTATGTTATGCCTCCCTCTATTTTAAAAATAAACTTATTACCCCCTTTGACCACTAGTTAAAGGAGATTAGAATTCACAAAACTTTTTTATCCCGTTATTATGATGACATCGCCACAACTGTACATGTTGCATTTTTGGACAAAAATACCCTTTTAGTCTTTTGTTGACTAAAATACATTAAACCGTATATTTTTAACTTTATTTCATTATGCCCTCTATTTTAAAATAAAAATTATTTTAAGCATGAATTACTTTTTGATCGTTAATAAATAAAAAGGAAAAAATACTAAAAATACCATTTTCTTCACAATTGTACTTCATGATCGTTAATTTATAGAAAAAATTAAAAAAACTATTTATGAATCAAAATTAGAAAAAAGAAAGAAAATTTATTGAAGGTGCCTTTTTTTCATAATTGTATGTTCTAACTGTTAATTGATGAAAAAATTACAAATTTTTGTTTGTAGGTTACCTTCTCACCATTACTTCACAAAAAAGAAAAAATAATAAAAATAATTGAAAATTTCATTTTCTTCAAAAAAAATTCAAATCTTATTGAATTCGTTCATTTCGAGATTTTAAAAAAAAGAGACTAGAGATAATTCCCTTTTATTCCATTTTTCTTCTCAATAGAGTTAATTTGTTCCATAACCATTCCCTCCAAAACAACCCAGGGTAGTTTGGGTAGCTCATAGTTTTTTTTAGGCCATGAGGGTAGACTGGAAATAACAATAAAAAATAATAGATAAAAAAGTCTTTCTAAATTTTAAACTCCTTTGACTGGTAGTCAAAAGGGCTAATAAGTTCATGTTTAAAATAGAGGGGGACATAATATACCAAGAGGTAAAACATAGGGGGTTAAAGTATTTTTGCCTAGAATTTATCCATGACTAGGAGAGAGACTTTTATATAATCAACCTTATTAGTTATTACTTTATACACTTTATAGAGCACTAAGCTTACTAAAGGAATATGTGAGAAGCTGGATCAATAAATGCACCAGATTTTATGGGTCTTTTTGAAATTTAAGGCAATAAGTTCATTTTTAAAATAGAGGGGGACATAATGTACCAAGGGGTAAAACATAAGGGGGTTAAAAGTATGTTTGCCTAGAATTTATCCATAACCGAAAGAGAGACTCTTATATAATCAACCTTATTAGCTATTTCTTTATACACTATATAGAGCACGAAGCTTCCTAAAGGAATATGCGATAAGTGTTAGTAGTGTGCCCTAGGCCAATAGTCATATGTGACTTTTGTATTGACATTCTGACTTATTAATAATATATTATGA
>JANZXP010084657.1:0-26081 GCA_027576715.1 Erythroxylum flavicans
TGCCCACCGAAGATTAACCAACAGGATATGTTTCTTACATAAGGTGCCTGATCAGCTATGTTTCCCACCGAATGCACCTAACGACCATGCGAACGAGTTGTTTTACCAACTGAAGGTGTGCCAACGAGCTGTTTTGTCTACTAAAAGTGTGAAAACATACTATTTTTTCCACCGAAGGGGACCAACGAATTGTTTTCTCCTAAATGGTGCCTAGCGATCGTGCCAACGAGCTTTGTAACCCACTAAAGGTGCACCAATAGGCTGTTTTTCCCACTGAAGGTGTCTAACGACCATGTCAACGTGTTATTTTACCTACCAAAGATGTGCCAACGAGCAGTTTTGTCCACCACATTTGTGCCAACGAGCTGTGTTTCCCACCGAAGGTTTGCCAAAAGGTTGTGTTCCCACCAAAGATGCCTAACACGGTGTTTTTCCTACTAAAGGTGCCTAGCAATCATGCCAACAAGCTGTTATGCCCATAAAAGGTGCCCTAATAAGGTGTTTTCCCAATCGTAGGTGTGCAATGGGCTATTTTTTCCTCCGAAGGTACCTAACGGACTGTTTTGCCCACTGAAGGTACCTACCGATTGTGCCAACTAGCTGTGTTACCGATCAAAGGTTTACTAACAGGTCGTTTTTTCCCACAGAAGAAACCTAACGAGTGTGCCAAGGGGCTTTTTTGCCCACTCAAGCTGCCTGGCGACCCAACAGGTCATTTTTTCCACTGAAGGTGCCTAGTGAAAATGCCCAAAGGCTATTTTGCCCATCAAAGGTACATAACAACTGTGCCAATAGGCTATTTTTCCTGTAGAAGGAGCCTAACGAATATGCCAACAGGTTGTTTTCCCCACCAAAGGTGCCTAGCAACTGTGTCAACGTGCTATTTTGCCCACCGAAGGTGCCTAGCGACCATGTCAGTGGGCTGCTTCGCCCACCAAAGGTGCCTTACCACTGTGCCAAAATGCTATTTTTCCCACCGAAATTATGTCAATGGGCTATTTTTCCTACCAAAGATATCTATCGAATGTGCCAATGAGCTATTTTGCTCATTAGAGGTGCCTAGCGTCTGTGCCAATGTGTTGATTTGCCTACCAAAGGAGTGTCAACAGCCTGTATTTCCTATCTAAGGGGCCCACTGGGTTGTTTTTCCCACCGAAGGTGCCCTGTGACAGTGCCAATAGGTTGTTTTGCCCACCTAAGGTGTTCCAACGGGTTATTTTTTGAATCGCTGGTGCCTAGCAACCATGCCAACTGACTATTTTGCCCACCAAATGTGTGCCAACTAGTTATTTTTCCCACTGAAGGTGCCTAGCGATCACGCTAAATGACTATTTTGCCTACCAAAGGTGCCTAGCAATCGTGCCAAAGTGTTGTTTTTCCCACTGAAGATGTGCCAACGGGTTGCTTTTCCCACCAAAGGTTCCCAGTGACCTTGCCAATAGCTTGTTTTACACAACAAAATGATACCTAGTGATTGTGTCAACGAGCTATTTTGCCCACCGAAGGTGCCTAGCGATACTGCCAATGGGCTTTGTCCACTGAAGGTATACAAACGGGTCACTTTTTGCACCGTTGGCACCTAGTGATTGTGCAAACGGGCTGTTTTGCCCACTGAAGGTGTGCCAAGGTGTTGTTTTGCCTATTGAAGGTAAGCCAACAGGTTTTTTTCCTACCAAAAGTGCCCAACAGACTATTTTTCCCACTGAAGGTACCTTGCAACCTTGCCAACAAGCTATTTTGCCCAACGAAGGTGGCTAGCAACTGTGTCAACGTGCTGTTTTACCCACGAAAGGTGTGCCAATGAGCTGTGTTTCCCACCGAAGGTGCCCAATGGGTAGTTTTACCTACCGAAGGTGCCTAGAGACTACACCAAAATGCTATTTTGCCCACCGAAGGTTGCTATTGACCATGCCAACATGTTGTTTTGCCCATAAAAGATGTGCCAATGGGATGTTTTTCCCATCGAAGGTGCCCGAAGGTGCCTAGCAACTATACCAACTAGTTGTTTTGTCCAATAAAGGTGGCTAGCGACCATGCCAACGTCCTGTTTTGCCTATCAAAAGTGTGCCAACAGGCTGTGTTTCCCACCGTAGGTGCCCAATGGAATGTTTTTCCCATCGAAGGTGCCTAGCAACTGTGCTAATGGGCTTTTTTTCCTAACAAAGGTCTCGTGACTATGCCAACGAATTGTTTTGCTCACTGAACGTGCCTAGCGACCTTGCCAACGGGTTGTTTTTCCTACCAAAGGTGCCCAACGAACTGATTTGCCCATCGAAGGTGCTTAGCCATCATGCCAACGAGTTATGTTACCTACCAAAGGTATGCCAATAGGCTGTTTTTCCTAACAAAGGTGCCTAGGGACTGTTTTGCCCACTGAAGGTGCCTAGTGATCGCTTCAATGGGCTATTTTGCCCATTCAAGATGTCTAGCGACCGTGCCAATGGGTTGTTTTGCCCAACAAAGGTAGCTAGCAATCGTTCCATCGAAGGTGCCTGGCGACCGTGATAACGGGCTATTTTTCCCACTGAAGGTGGCTAACTATTGTGCCAACGGGCAGTTTTGACCAATAAAGGTGTGCCAATGGGTTGTGTTTCCCATCGAAGGTGCCAACTGGTTGTTTTTCCTATCAAAGTTCTACCAATGGGCTGTTTTGCCCTTCGAAGGTGCCCAATAGGCTATTTTTCCCACTGATGCCTTGCCACCATCCTAACAGGTTGTTTTACCCATCGAAGGTGTGCCAACGGGTTGTTTTGTCTATAGAAGGTGTGCCAACAGGTTATTTTTTACACCAAAAGTGCCCAAAAGACTGTTTATCCCACCGAAGGTGCCTAGCAACTGAACTAATGGGTTGTTTTGCCCAACAAAGGTGGCTAGCAATCGTGCCAATGTCCTGTTTTGCCCAACAAAGGTGTGGAAACGGGATGTATTTCCCATTGAAGGTGCCTAACGGGCAATTTTTCGAATCGAAGGTGCCTAGCAACCATATTAATGGGCTTTTTTTCCTAACAAACGTGCCTCCCGACTGTGCCAATTAATTGTTTTACCTACTGAAGGTGCCTAATGACCTTGCCAATAGGTTGTTTTTACCACCAAAGGTGCCGAATGGATTGATTTGCCCATCGCAGGTGCCTAGCCACCGTGCCAACGAGTTGTGTTGCCCACCAAAGGTGCTTAGCGACCATGCCAATAGGCTGTTCTTCACATCAAACGTGTACCAACGAGATATTTTCCAGCGGAAGGTGCCCAACTTGTTGTTTTGCCCACCAAGGGTGCTTACTGATCCTAGTAACGGGCTATTTTTCCCACCAAAGTTACCTAGCAAACGAGCTATTTTGCCCACTAAAGTTGCCTAACAAATAGGCTGTTTTGTCCACCGAAGGTGCCTAATGATCGTGCCAATGGGCTATTTTGCCCATTGAAGATGTTGTTGGAGTTATGTAAATATAATGCCCTAGAAAGCAAGTGTATTGACTTATAACTTAATTTTCTTCCAGTTGCTTTTTTAATGAAAATATTTATTATTAATAAAACAAAAGAGTTTTGGTTTTTATGAGCATTATAATGGCACTACTAAATGAATCTAGAATAAAGTATGTTTATAAAGAATAAAGTGGACCGTTATTTTAATCTCAAAACATACAACTTAAGCATATGTTTATTATGGACCACAATCTTGATGAGTGGTGAACTCATATGTTTTTCATTATAATTCTTGATATGATTGAAATGAATTTTTACAAAGTATTAATCTAGTGTCTGCATATTGGAATTATTAATTGAAACATGTATTAGGGAAAAGAAGTGATGGATTTGATGCAAATTTCATCTTTCCTTTGAGATTAACCAAAATTAAGAGGGTGTAAGAAGGGGTTCTTACATTGTTTTGACTCTCTCTCTCTCCTATCTTACACAGTGAGCCGAATATTGCATAAGAGTGTCTCATTTTTTGGCTACCTTCTTCTAAGAAAAATCTCGTCCAAAGTTTTCCTCTCCTTTCCCACCAAAGGATCTTATTAATCAAGTTGTCCAAGAAGAATAAGTGTTAGATCGGATTGGTTAAGGATACAATATCAAGAAGAGGTACATTAAGGTGAAAAGGATACATCACCTAGGAGAGGATATATTGCAAGGATAGGATAGTACAATAAGGAGTTAAAGCTGTAGTGAAGGATTCGGTAATATTTTCCATCTTGTGATTATGCAATTGCTTTTCCTTATACCGTATCATATGTGGCTATGCATGTTGATTTGGATATATTACTTCTGTTGAAATTTTGATTTCTAAAAATTTTTGAAATCTACCGTTTCTCCCAAATCGATGTATGTTTTATTTTTCAACCCAACATTTGGTATCAGAGACAGGTTTATTATGCATGATTTTGGTTCCTATATTTTATTCATGGGTTGGCAATAATTTTTGCATGCCGCATATTTTTATATGATAGAAATATATAAGGTGTATGTTTTTCTCTTTTGGTTGTCCATAGATTCTATAGTTACCTTGTAAGTTTTGTTCATTTGGTTTGTAAGAAGGAGGGTGGCCTTCTTTGATTATGTAATGTGCAAAATCATGTAATGACGAAGATGAAGAAGCCATCAATGAAGAAATGAAGAGGTAAGGTATCAGTTTTGTTTAAAGCATATTGTTAAAGTTTCGGTTGCTAGAAAACCAAAGTGCTGGAATTTTGTGTTGACAAATTTTTGATTTTATGACACAACAATTTTCGGTTTTGATTAAAGAAAATAAGTGCTGTTTTTTTTGTTTCATATGGAAAAGTTTCGATTTTGATGGAAAACAAGTGCTGGATTTTTTGTTTCATATGGACAAGTTTCGGTTTTGATAAAAAACTATAGTTGGAATTTTTATTTTCAAAGTGGCAAATTCTTTTTACAAAAATCAAAACTTTGTTGATAAAGAAAATCCATTACACACCTTTTACCAAATAGGTTGAGTTATGTGAGCGAAGAGTTCGAAACAGAAGCTCCAAGTCTAAGAAAAATATTTTCGGCCTAAAAAGCATGTAATTATTTTTATGTTTCTAGGATGGACAATAAAATGTGGCTTATTAGTTCATGTGATGAATGGATAAATGAATGCAAATAATATGTGATATTATATGATTGCATGACATTTAGAAAGTTGCCAACCCTAGGCTAAGATGTGTTTTTCCTTATGCCATATCATGTGTGGCTATCCATGTTGATTTGGATATATTGCTTCCACTGAAATTTTGATTTCTAAAAAGTTTTGAAATCATTGTTTCTTTCAAATCATGTCAACAGGTTATTTTGCCCACCGAAAGCGTTCCAACGGGCTGTTTTGCCTACCGAAGGTGTGCCAATCGGTTGTTTAACCACCAAAAATGCCCAACATACTATTTTTGCTAGCAGAAGTGCCTAACAACCATGGCAACGGTCAGTTTTGTGCACCGAAGGTGCTTGTGACCATACCAATAGGCTGTTTTACCCAGAGAAGATGCCAAGCAGCTGTGCCAACATGCTATTTTTCCCACCGAAGGTATGCCAATGGGTTATTTTTCTCACCAAAAGTGCCTAGTGATTGTGCTAACGGGCTAATTTTCCTGCCTAAAGTGCCTAGTGAATATGACAACGAGTTGTTTTGCCAAATGATGGTGTCTAGTGACCATGCCAACGTGTTATTTTGCCCACTGAAGTGAACCAACAGTCTGTGTTTCCCACGGAAGGTGCTTAACAGACAGTTTTTCCTAACAAAGTTGCTTGGAGACCATGACAACGGGCTGTTTTACCCACAAAAGGTACACCAACGGGCTGTGTTTCCCAACAGTTATGCCTAGCAAATGTGCCAATGGGCTATTTTGCCCATCAAAGGTGCCTAGCGACTGTGCCAACGTGTTATTTTACCTACCGAAGAGGAGCCAATGGGCTTTATTTCCCACCAAAGTTATCTAGCTACTGTGCCAATGAGTTATTTTTTGCCACTGAAGGTGTGCCAACGAGTCGTGTTTCCCATCAAGGTTGCCCTATGTGCTATTTTTCACACAAAAGATGCTTAGCGACTATGGCAATAGGCTGTGTTTCCCACCGAAGATGTGCCAAAGGGTTGTGTTTCCATCAAACATGCTCAGCAGGTTGTTTATCCCACTGAAGGTTACTAACGGTCGTGCCAACGAGTTGTTTTGCCTATTAAAGGTGTTTCAATGGGATGTTTTTTCCACCGAAGGTGCCCAATGGACTATTTTTTCCACTAAAGGTAGTTAGTGACTGTTCCAACTGGTTGTGTTACCCACTGAAATGTGCCAACGGGCTATTTTTCCCGCCGAAAGAGCCTAGTGAACATTCCAATGGGCTGTTTTTGCCTACAGAAGGCACCTGGCGACTTTGCCAATGGGTTATTTTGCCCATCAAAAGTGTCTAGTGATCATTCCAACGGGCTATGTTTCCCACCGGAGGTGTTCCGACGGGCCATTTATGTAGCGAATGTGCCAACGGGCTATTTTACCCATGGAAGGTGCTTAGCGACCGTGCCAGCATTTTGCTTTGCCCACAATAGGTTTACCAATAGGCTATGTTTCCTATTGAAGGAGTGAAAAGGGCTTTTTTTCCTACTGAAGGTGCCTAGCGACTGTATCAACGGGGTGTTTTACACAATGAAGGTGTACCGTCAGGTTATTTTTCGCACTAATCGTGCCTAGTGATTGTGTCATCGGTTTGTTTTGCCTACCGAAGGTGTGCCAATGGGTTGCTTTACTTGTCGATGGTTTGTCAATAGGTTGTTTTCCCATCAAAAGTACCCAACAGACTGTTTTTCCGAACAAAGGTGCCTAACGACCATGTCAACGGTCTATTTGGCCAGCCAAAGGTGCTTGTGACCATGCCAATGGGCTGTTTTATCCACATATGGTGCCAAGCAGCTGTGCCAACGTGCTGTTTTCCCCACCAAAAGTGTGCCAATGGGTTGTTTTCCTACAAAAGGTGCCTAGCGATTATGCCAATGGGCTATTTTTCCCAATGAAAGTGCCTAGTGATTGTACCAATGGGCTATTTTGCCCATCAAAGTTACCTAGCGACTGTGCCAACGAGCTGTTTTACCTATCAAAGGTGTGCCAACGGGATGTCTTTTCCTCTGAAGTTGCACAACGGGCTATTTTCCAACCTAAGGTGCTTAGCGATCATGCCAATGGTCTATTTTTCCCATCGAAGGTGTGCTAATAGACTGTGTTTCTAACCAAATATGTCCAAACAGGCTTTTTAGCCCACCGAAGGTGCCTAGCGACCAAGCCAACGTGTTGTTTTGCCCATTAATGATGTGAAAACGGTTGTTTTTCTCACCGAAGCTACCTAGCAAATGTACCAACAGGCTATTTTGCCCATCAAAGGTGTTTAGAGACCTTGCCAATGTGCTAGTTTTCTATAGAAGGTGCCCAACAAGTTGAGTTTCCCACCGAAGGTGCTTAATGATCTTAGCAACGTGCTATGTTCCACTAAAGGAACATAGGACTGTGCCAACGAGCTATTTTACAAACTGATGGTGTGCCAACGGGCTATGTTTCCCACTCAAGGTACTCAACAAGCTATTTCTACCATCGAAGGTGCTTAGCGATGAGGCCAACGGGTTGCTTTGCCCACCGAAGGTGTGTCAATAGGCTATTTTGCCTACTGAAGGTGTGCCAACGGGATGTTTATCCCACCAAAGGTGCCCAACAAACTATTTTGCCCACCAAAGGTGCCTAGCTATTGTGCCAATGGACTATGAACTTGTCATGTTTTCCACTGAAGGTGCCTAGTGAATGTGTCCAACAGGCTGTTTTTCCTACCAAATGTGCCTGGTGATCATGCCAACAGACAGTTTTCCCACTGAAGGTGTGTCAACAGGCTCTGTTTCCCACCAAAGGTGCCCAACTAGTAGTATTTCCCACCAAAGGTGCCTAGTGACCATGCCAACAAGCTATTTTACTCACCGAACGTGTGACAACGAGTTGTTTTACCTATCAAAGGTGTGATAATAGGCCATTTTCCCCACCGAAGGGGACTATTGGACTATTTTTCTCCTCAATGGTGCCTAACGAACGTGCCAACTGGCTATGTAACCAATTGAAGGTATGTCAATGGGCTATTTTTCCTGCTAAAGGTGTCTAGCGACTGTACCAATGTGCTATTTTTCATACCGAAGATGTGCCAACGGGCTGTGTTTCCCATTGAGGGTGCCCAATAGGCTATTTTCTCACTAAAGGTGCCTAGCGACTGCACCAATGGGCTGTTTTAAGCATAAAAGGTGTGCCAATGAGCTACGTTTCCCATCGAAGGTGCCCAACAGGTTGTTTTTCCCATCGAAGGTTCCTAATGGTCGTGCCAACGGGTTGTTTTTCCCCCTAAAGGTGCGACAATGGACTGTTTTGCCTACTGAAGGTGTGCTAACGGATAGTTTTTTCCATCGAAGATGCCCAACGGACTATTTTGCCCACTGAACGTACCTAGCGACCGTGCCAACTAGCTATGTTACCCACGAATGGTGTGCCAACGGGCTATTTTTCCCACCAAAGGTGCCTTGTGAACGTCCCAATGGGCTGTTTTGCCAACAAAAGGTGCGCAGCTACCATGCTAATGCGCTATTTTACCCATCCAAGGTGCCTAGCGATTGTGCCAATGGATTATGTTACCAACCGAAAATGAGCCAACGGACTATGTTTCCGACTAAAGGTGCCCAACAGGTCATTTTTCCTACTAAAGGTGCCTAGTGACCATACCAATGGGTTGTTTTGTATACTAAAGGTGTTCCAACGGGCTGTGTTTCCCACCAGTGGTGCCTAACAAATGTGCCAACGAATTGTTTTACCCAATGAAGGTGCCTAAAGACTATGTCAACGTTCTATTTTGCCCACCAAAGACGAGCCAATGGGTTGTGTTTCCTATCAAAGGTGTCTAACGAGCTGTTTTTCCCACTGAAGGTGCCTGACGACCATGCCAAAGGACGGTTTTGCCCACTGAAGATGTGCCAACAGGATGTGTTTCCTAATAAAGGTGCCAAATGGGCAATATTTCCCACCAAAGGTGCCTAGTGACCATGCCAATAAGCTGTTTTGCCTACCAAAGGTGTACCAATGAGTTGTTTTACCTACCAAAGGTGACAACAAGCTATTTTTCCCACCGAAAGGGACCATTGGACTATTTTGCCCCTCAATGATGCCTAAAAACTGTGCCAACTAGCTGTGTTACAAACTGAAGGTGTCTACCAACTATGCCAACGTACTATTAAAGCTATGGCAATTGGCTGTGTTTCCCATCGAGGGTGCCTAATAGGTTGTTTTACCACTGAAGTTGCCTAGTGACTGTGCCAACGGGCGGTTTTGCCCACAGAAGGTGTGCCAATAAGTTGTGTTTCCTATTAAAAGTGCCTTACTGGTTATTTTTCCCACAAAAGATGTTTAGCGACCGTGCCAACGGCTTGTGTTTCCCACTGAAGGTGTGCCAAAGGGCTATGTTTCCATCGAAGGTGCCCCATAGGTTGTTTTTCCCACTGAAGGTTCCTAGCGGTCGTGCCAATGGATTGTTTTGCCTACCAAAGGAGTGCCAACTGACTGTTTTTTCCCCCGAAGATGCCCAACAGACTGTTTTGCCCATTGAAGGAACCTAGCGACTTTGCTAACAGGCTATGTTACCCACCGATGGTGTGCCAATAGGTTGTTTTTCCCATCGAAGGTGCCTTGCGAACGTGCTAATAAGCTTTTTTACCTATAGAAGGTGTGTAGTGACCATGCCAACGGCTATTTTGCCCACCGAAGGTGTCTAACGATCAAGCGAACAAATTACATTGCCAACGAGTTGTGTTTCCCACTAAAGGTGCCCAATGGATCATTTTTCCCACTGAAAGTGCCTAGCAACAGTGCCAGTAGGTTGTTTTGTCTACCGAACGTGTGCTAATGGGTTGTGTTTCCTACCGGTGGTGCCTAATAAATGTACCAACAGGTTGTTTTACCCAACGAAGGTGCCTAGCGACTGTGCCAATGTTCTAGTTTGGCCACCAAAAATGAGCCAACGGGCTATGTTTCCCACTAAAGTTGTCCAACGGGCTATTTTTCCTACTGAAGATGCCTGGCGACCGCGCCAAAGGAAAGTTTTGCCCACTGAAGGTGTGCCAACAAGCTATATTTCCCACCAAAGGTGCCCAACGGGCAGTATTTCCCACCAGCGGTGCCTAGTGACCATACCGACGAGCTGTTTTGCCCACTAAAGGTGTGCCAATGAGTTAGTTTACCTACCAAAGGTGTGACAACAAGCTATTTTTCCCACTGAAGGGGACCATTGGACTATTTTGCCCCTCAATAGTGCCTAGCGACTTTGCCAATTGGCTGTGTAACAAACTGAAGGTGTGCCAACGGGTTGTTTCCCACCGAAGGTGTTTAGCGACTATGCTAACATGCTGTTTTACCCACTGTAGGTGTGCCAACAAGCTGTGTTTCCTATCGAGGGTGGCCAACAAGCCATTTTACTCATCGAAGGTGCTTAGCGATCGTTCAACATGTTGTTTTTTCCCACCAATGGTGTGCCAACGAGCTGAGTTTCCTGTTGAAGGAGCCCAACAGGCTATTTTTCCACCAAAAGGTGCCTGACAATCATTCCAACGGGCTATTTTGCCCACCAAAGGTGTGCCAATGGGCTGTTTTTCCCACCAACGGAGCCTAGCGATTGTTCCAATGGGATGTTTTGCCCAACAAAGGTGAGCCAACAGGCTGTTTTTTGTACCAAAGGTGCCTAGCAATTTTGTCAAAGGGCTGTTTTGCCCACCAAAGGTGTGCCAATGGGTTGTTTTATTTACCAAAGGTGTGCCAACAGGTTGTTTTCCCACCAAAAGTGCCTAACGGATTGTTTTGCCCACCGAATGTGTGCCAACTAGCTATTTCCCACCGAAGGTGCTTGTGACCGCAGTAATGGGCTGTTTTGCCCATAGAAGGTGCCTAGTAGTTGTGCCATCGTGCTGTTTTTCCCACCGAAGGTAAGCCAACGAACTATTTTTCCCATTGAAGGTGCTTAGCGACTTTCCCAACGGGCTATTTTTCCAAACGAAGAGCCTTGCAAATGTGTCAATGAGTTGTTTTACCCACCAAAGGTGCCTAGTGATCGTGCCAACGAGCTATTTTGTCCACCAAATGTGTGCCAACTGGATGTGTTTCCCACCATAAATGCCCAAAGGGCTATTTTCCCACCGAAGATGTGCTAATGGACTGTGTTTCGAATTGAATGCATCCAAATGGGCTTTTTTACACACCGGAGGTACCTAACAACCATGCCAGTGTGCTGTTTTGCCCATCGAAGTTGTGCAAATGGTTGACTTTCCCACCAAAGGTGCCTACCAAACATACCAATGGGCTATTTTGTCCATGAAAGGTGGCTAGTGAACTTACCAACGTGATACTTTTTCACTGAAGATGGCCAACGAGCTGTGTTTCCCATCGAAGGTGCTCACAACCTTGCCAACGTCTTATGTTTCCCACACAAGGTGCCCAACAGGTTGTTTTTCCCACCAAAGGAACCTAGTGATCATACCAACGGGCTGTTTTACAGACCAATGGTGTGCCAAAGAGCTATGTTTCCAGCCGAAGATACCCACAAGTTATTTTTTCCTATTGAAGGTGCCTAGCGACCATGCCAACGGGTTATTTTGCCCACCAAAAGTGTGCCAAAGGGGCTGTTTTACCTATTGAAGGTGTGCCAACGGGATCTTTGTCCCATCGAAGGTGCCCAATAGACTATTTTATCCACTAAAGCTACCTAGCAACTGTGTCAACAAACTATTTTACCCACCAAAGGGATGCCAACTAGCTGTGCTTCCTATCAAAGGTTCCTGGTGAACGTGCCGACGGGTTGTTGCATGTCGAAGGTGTGCTAACAAGCTATTTTTCCCACCAAAGGTGGTTAGCAAAGGTGCCTAGTGAACGTTCCACCGAGCTATTTTGCCCATCAAAGCTGCCAACTAGTTGTGTTTCCTACTGAAGGAATACCAACTGGCGGTTTTGCCTACCGAAGGTGTGCCAATGGGCTGTTTTCC
Organism: Erythroxylum flavicans; assembly: GCA_027576715.1. Lineage (NCBI taxonomy): Eukaryota > Viridiplantae > Streptophyta > Magnoliopsida > Malpighiales > Erythroxylaceae > Erythroxylum > Erythroxylum flavicans. The sequence continues at coordinate 12,026 of JANZXP010084657.1, forward strand.
CACCAAAAGTGCCCAATGGACTGTTTTTCCTAACAAAGGTGCCTAACAACCATGTCAACGGTTTGTTTTGCCCACCAAAGGTGCTTGCGACCACGGCAATGGGCTGTTTTGCTCACAGAAGGTACTAAGCAACTATGCCAGTGTGCTACTTTTCCCACCAAAGGTATGCCAACGGGTTATTTTTCCCAACGAAGGTTCCTAGCGACTGTACCAATGGGCTATTTTGCTTACTAAAAATGCCTAGCGACTGTGCCAACAAGCTGATTTGTCCACCAAAGGTGTGTCAATGGGATGTTTTTCCCACCGAAGATGCCCAACGGGTAGTTTTCCCACCTAAGGTGCCTAGTGATTGTGTCAATGGTCTGTTTTGCCCACTGAAGGCGTGTCAATAGCCTATTTTTCCAACCGAATGCATCCAAATGGGCTTCTTTTCCTTCGAAGGAGCCTAGCGACCATGCTAACGTGCTATTTTGCCTATCGAAGGTGTGCAAACAGTTGTCAATGGGTTGCTTTGCCCATCGAAGGTGCACCAATGGGCTGTTTTACCTACTGAAGGTGTGCCAACGGGATGTTTATCCTACCAAAGGTACCTAACATACTGTTTTGCCCACCGAAGGTGCCTAACGGCTACACCAACGGGTTGTTTACCCATTGAAGGTGCCTAGTAAATGTGCCAACGGACTGTGTTGCCCACCCAAGGTGTGCCAACGGGTGGCTTTGCCTACCGAAGGTGTGCCAATAGGCTATTTTCCTACCAAAAGTGCCCAACAGACTGTTTTTCCTTACAAAGGTGCTTAACAACCATGTCAACGGTTTGTTTTGCCCACCAAAGGTGCTTGCGACCATGTCAATGGCCAGTTTTGCTCACATAGGGTACTAAGCAGCGATGCCAGTATGCTGTTTTTCCCACCAAAGGTGTGCTAATAGCTGTTTTTTCCACCGAAGGTGCCTAGTGACTATGCCAACTGGTTATTTTTCCCAACAAAAGTTCCTAGCGACCGTACCAATGGGCTATTTGCCCACTAAAAATGCCTAGTGATCGTGCCAACGAGTTGATTTGTCCACCAAAGTTGTGCCAATAGGATGTTTTTCCCACCCAAGATGCCTAACGGGTAGTTTTCCCACCTAAGGTGCCTAGAGATCGTGTCAACAGTCTGTTTTGCCCAATGAAGGTGTGTCAAAGGCCTATTTTTCCAACCGAATGCATCTAAATGGGCTTTCTTGCCCACCGAAGGAGCCTAGCGACCATTCCAACGTGCTATTTTGCCTATCGAAGGTGTGCAAAAGGTTGTCAACGGGTTGCTTTGCCCACTGAAGGTGCACCAATGGGCTGTTTTACCTACTGAAGGTGTGCCAACGGGATGTTTATCCCACCGAAGGTGCCTAACAGACTGTTTTGCCCACTGAAGGTGCCTAACGGCTACATCAATGGGTTGTTTACCCACTGAAGGTGCATAGTGAATGTGTCAACAGGCTGTGTTGCCGATCCAAGGTGTGCCAACGGATGGTTTTGCCTACCGAATGTGTGTCAATAAGCTATTTTTCCCACCAAAAGTGCCCAACGGATTGTTTTTCCTTGCAAAGGTGCCTAATAATCATGTCAACGGTTTGTTTAGCCCACCAAAGGTGCTTGCGACCGCACCAATGGGCTGTTTTGCTCACAGAAGGTACTAAGTAGCTATGCCAGTGTGCTATTTTTCCCACCAAAGGTGCACCAATGGCTGTTTTTCCCATCGAAGGTAGTGACTGTGCCAACGGGTTATTTTTCCCAAAGAAGGTTCCTAGCGACTGTACCAATGGGCTATTTTTCCCACTGAAAATAAATAGCGACCGTGCCAACGAGCTGATTTGTCCACCAAAGGTGTGCCAACGGGATGTTTTTCCTACCGAAGATGCCCAACGGGTAGTTTTCCTACCTAACGTGCCTAGCGATCATGTCAACGGTCTATTTTACCCACTGAAGGTATGCCAATGGCCTATTTTTCCAACCGAATGCATCCAAATAAACGTTTTGGCCCACCGAAGGAGCCTAGCGACCATGCCAACGTGCTATTTTGTTTATCGAAGGTGTGCAAACGGTTGTCAACGGGTTGCTTTGCCCACCGAAGGTGCACCAATGGGCTATTTTGCCTACTAAAGGTGTGCCAACGGGATGTTTATCCCACCAAAGGTGCCTAACAGACTGTTTTGCCCACTGAACGTGCCTAACAGCTACACCAATGGGTTGTTTACCCATTGAAGGTGCCTAATGAATGTGCCAACGGGCTATGTTGCCCATCCAAGGTGTGCCAACAGGCTATTTTTCCCACCAAAGGTGCCTAATGAACGTGCCAATGGCCTATTTTGCCTATTGAAGGTGCTTAGCGAAGGTGCCTAGTGAAAGTGTGAACAGGTTATTTTACCCATCGAAGGTTCCTAGCAAACATGCACCAGGCTATTTTGCCCATCGACAGTGCCTATGAGCTGTGTTTCCCATGAAAGGTGTTGTATAAGCTGTTTTTCCCACAAATGATGCTTAACGACTGTGCCAACTGGCTATGTTTCCCACCGAAGGTGTGTTAAAGGGCTATTTTTCCATCGAAGGTGCCCAATAGGTTGTTTTTCCCACCGAAGGTTCCTAGCAGTTGTGCCAACGGGCTATTTTGCCTACCAAATGTGAACCAACGAGATGTTTTACCTAATGAAGGTGTGCCAACGAGCTATTTTTTCCACTAAAGATGCCCAACGGGCTGTGTTACTCATCAGTGGTGTCCCAATGAGCTGTTTTGCCCACTGAAGGAGCCTAGTGAACATGTCAATGGGCTATTTTGCCCACAGAAAGTGTCTAGCGACTGTTCCAATGGGCTATTTTGGCCATCGAAGGTGCTTGGCGACTGTGCCAATAGGCTGTGTTGCCTACTGAAGTTGAGCTAATGGGTTGTTTCCCACCAAAATTTCCCAAAAGGCCGTTTTTCCTACTGAAGGTGCCTAGTGACTATGTCAACAGGTTGCTTTGCCCACTGAAGGTATGCCAATAGGCTGTCTTTCCCACCGGTGGTGCCTAGAGAATGTGCCAATGGGTTGTTTTGCCCAACGAAGGTGCCTAGTGACTGTGCCAACATGTTATTTTACCCACCAAAGATGAGCCAACGGGCTATGTTTCCTACCGTTGGTGCCCAGTGGGTTGTTTCTCCCATCGAAGATGCCTGGTGACCATGTCAATGGGGTGTTTTGCCCTTTAAAGCTATGCCAACAGGCTGTGTTTCCTACCAAAGCTACACAACAGTCTGTTTTCCCACCAAAGGTGTCTAGTAAACATGTAAATGAGCTATTTTGCCCATCGAAGGTGTATAGTGAATGTGCCGATGGGCTGTTTTGCCCAACAAAGGTGCCTAGTGATTGTGTGAACATGCTATTTTACCCATCTAAGATGAGCCAGCCGGCTGTGTTTCCCACCAAAGGTGCCCAACGGGTTGTTTTTTCCCACCGAAGGTATGCCAAGGGTTGTGTTTCCCACCAAAGGTACCCAATAAGTTGTTTTTCCCACAAAAGGTGCCTAGCAACCATGGCAACGATTTGTTTTGTGCACCGAAGGAGTGCCAACGAGCTATTTTATCAGCAAAAGGTGTGACAACAGGTTATTTTTCCCACTGAAGGGTGCCAACAAAATGTTTTTCCCCCAATGGTTCCCAGCAACTGTGCCAACAAGCTGTGTAACCTACTGAAGGTGTGCCAATGGGATGTGTTTCCCATCAATCCCTAGCGACTGTGCCAATGTGTTGTTTTTCCTATTGAAGGTATGCCAACTGGCTATGCTTCTGACCGAGGGTGCCCAACAGGTTGTTTTCCTACTGAAGGTGCATAATTACAGTGACAACATGCTGTTTTTCCTATCGAAGGTGTGACAACTGACTTTGTTTCCCACCGATGGTGCCTAACAGGCTATTTTCCCACCGAAGGTGACTAGCGACCATTCCAACAAGCTGTTTTGCCCACCAAATGTGTGCCAATGAGTTGTGTTTCCCACCGAAGGTGGCTTATGAGCTATTTTTCCCACAAAAGATGCATAGTGACCCTATCAACGGGTTGTGTTTCCCATCAAAGGTATGCCAAAAGGCTATGTTTCCATCGAAGATGCCTAACAGATTGGTTATTTTTCCCATCGAAGTTTCCTATCGATCTTACCATCGGGCTGTTTTGCCCACCAAAGGTTCACTAACGGGTTGTGTTGCTTATTGAATGTGTGCCAATAGTATGTTTTTTCCACCGAAGGTGCCCAACGAACTATTTTACCCACTGAAGGTACCTATCGACTATGCCAACTGGTTTTGTTACCCACTGATGGTGTGCCAATGGCTTGTTTTTAACACCAAAGGAGCCTAACGAACGTGCCAATGGGCTATTTTTACTAAAGAAGATGCCTAGTGGCTGTGCCAATGGGTTATTTTACCTACCGAAGGTGTCTAGCGATCGTGACAACAGGCCCTGTTTCTCATAAAAGGTTCCCAATAGGTAATTTTTCCCACTGAAGGTCCCTAACGACCGTGCGAACTGGTTGTTTTTCCCGCCAAAGGTGTGCCAACGGGCTGTGTTTCCCAACGGTGGTGCCTAGTGACTGTGCCTACCGAAGGTGCCTAGCGACTTTGCAAATGTTTTATTTTGCCCATTGAAGATGAGCCAACAGGCTATGTTTCCCAATGAAGATGTCCAACAGGCTATTTTCCCACCGAAGGTGCCCGGCGATTGTGCCAACGGACTGTTTTGCCTACTAAAGGTGTGCCAATAGGCTGTCTCCCACCAAATGTGCCCAACGGGTTGTTTTTCCCACCAAAGGTGCCTAGTGACCATGCCAACGAGCTATTTTTCCAACTGAAGGTGTGCCAATGAGCTTTTTTACCTATTGAAGGGGCTATTTTTCCCACCGAAACGGAACAACGGACTGTTTTGCCCCTCAATAAAGCCTAATGACCTTGCCAACTGACAATGTAACCCAAAAAAGGTGTGCCAATGGGCTCTTTTTTTCCACCGAAGGTTCCTAGCGATCGTTTCAACGTGCTATTTTGCCTATCAAAGCTGTGCGAATGGGCTGTGTTTTCTACCAAGAGTGCCCAACAGGCTATTTTCCTAACCATGGTGCTTAGCGACCATACCAACGCGCTATTTTTCCCACAAAAGGTGTGCCTAAAGCTGTGTTTCCCACCGAAGGCACCCTACGGTCTATTTTTCCCACAAAAGGTGCTTACTGACCATGCTAACGGGCTGTGTTTCCTACCCAATGTGTGACAAAGGGCTATGTCTCCATTGAAGGTGCCCAACAGGTTGTTTTTCCCACCGAAGGTTCCTAGTGATTGTGCCAACGAGTTGTTTTACCCACCAAAGGTATGCCAACGGGCTTTTTTGCCTGTTGAAGGTCTGCCAATGGACTATTTTTTCAACTGAAGGTACCCAACTGATTTTTTTTTTACTGAAGGTTCCTAGTGATTATGCCAACGAGCTGTGTTGCCCACCGATGATATGCCAACGGACTGTTTTTTCCTACCGAAGGAGTCTAGCAAATGTGCCAAAAGGCTATTTTGCCAACAAAAGGTGGCTAGTGACTGTTCCAATGGGTTATTTTACCCACCAAAGGTGCCTAGCGACCGTGCCAATGGGCTGTGTTTCCCACCAAAGACTAGCCAACAAGTTATGTTTCCTATCGAACGTTCGTAGTGGTAATGCCAACGGGCTATTTAGCCTACTAAAGGTGCGACAATGGGCTGTTTTGCCTACTACAGGTGCCCAATGGACTGTTTTGCTCATAGAAGGTACCTAGCGACTGTGCCAACGGGCTGTGTTACCCACCGATAGTGCACCAATAGGCTATTCTTCCCACCAACGGAGCCATATGAAATGTGCCAACAGGCTATTTTGTCCACATAAGGTGTCTAGCGACCTTGCCAACAGGCTATTTTGCCCACTGAAGGTGCCTAGCGATCGTACCAATGGGTCATGTTTCCCATTGAAGGTGTGCCAATAGGCTATTTTTCCCATTAAAGGAGCCCAATGGACTGTTTTTCCCACCAAAGGTGTTTGACAATTGTTCCAACGGGCTATTTTTTCTACCAATAGTGCTTAGCGATCATGCCAATGGGGCTGTTTTGCCCACCAAAGGTGAGCTAGCAGGTTATTTTTGGCACCAATGGTGCTAAGCGATTGTGATAATGGGCCGTTTTGCACACCGAAAGTGTGCCAATGGGCTATTTTACCTACCAAAGGTGTGCCAATAGGCTATTTTTGACATCAATGGTGACTAGTGACTGTGTCAATGGGTTGTTTTACCTATTGAAGGTGCGCTAACAGACTGCTTTGCCTACTGATAGTGTGCCAACGAGATGTTTATCCCACCAAAGGTAGCCAACGGACTGTTTTGTATACCGAAACTACCTAGTTGCTATACCAATGAGCTATTTTACCCACTGAAGGGATGCCAACAAGCCGTGTTTCCTATGAAGGTGCCTAGTGAATGTGCCAACAAGCTGTGTTGTCCACTGAAGGTGTGGCAACGGGCTACTTTTCCTACCAAATGTGCGTAGCGAACATGCTAACGAGCTATTTTCCCATCGAAGGTGCATAGTGAATTTGCCAACGAGCTATTTTACCCATTAAAGGTACCTAAAGAACGTGCCACCGGGCTATTTTGCCCATCAAAGTTGCCAACGGGCTATGTTCCCACTGAAGGTATGCCAAAGGGCTATTTTTCCATCGAAGGTGCCCAACAGGTTGTTTTTCCCACCGAAGGCTCTTAGCAGTCGTGCCAATGGGCAATTTCGCCCATCAAAGGCGCCCTAATGGGCTATTTTTGCCTACTAAAGGCATGCCAACGGGCAGTTTTTTCCACCGAAGGTGCCCAACAGGCTGTGTTACCACCGATGGTGTGCAAATGGGTTGTTTTTGTAACCGAAGGAGCCTAGTGAATGTGCCGACGGGCTATTTTGGCCACTGAAGGTGCCTAGCGATTGTACCAACGGGCTGTGTTGCCTACCAATATTGAGTCAACGGGTTGTGTTCCCCACCAAAGGTGGCCAATGGGTTGTTTTTCCTACTGAAGGTGCTTGGTGACTGTGCCAGCTAGCTTTCCCCGCCGAAGGTGTGCCAACGAGCTGTGTTTCCCATAGGTGTTGCCTAACGAACGTACCAACAGGCTGTTTTCACCACCAAAGGTATGCCAACGGGCTATTTTACCTGAAGGTGTGCCAACAGGCTATTCCCCACTAAAGGTGTGCCAACGGGCTATTTTACCTACCGAAGGTGTGCCAACAAGGTGTTGTTGGCACCAATGGTGCCTAGCGACTTTGCCAACGGGTTGTTTTACCCATCGAAGGTGCGCCAATGTGTTGTTTTGCCTACTGAAAGTGTGCCAACGGGATGTTTACCCCACTAAAGGTGCCCAACGATCTATTTTGTCCACCAAAACTACCTAGTGGTTGTGCGAATGAGCTGTTATACTCACCAAAGGGATGCAAACGAGTCGTGTTTCCCACCGAAGATGCCTAGTGAACATGCCAATGGGCTATATTGCCCATCGAAGGTGTGCCAACGAATTATTTTTCTCACCAAATGTGCCTAGCAAACATGCCAATGGGGTTTTTTCCCATCTAAGGTGCTTAGCGAAGGTGTTTAGCGAATATACCAATGGGCTATTTTACCCATCGAAGGTGTCTAGCGAACGTGCCACTGAGTTATTTTGCCCATCTAGGTTGTCAATGGGCTATGTTTCCTACTGAAGGTGTTTCAAAGGGCTATTTTTCCATCAAAGGTGCCCAGCAAGTTGTTTTTCCCACCGAAGGTTCCTAGCGGTCGTGCCAATGGGTTGTTTTGCCCACCAAGAGTGTGCCATCGAACTATTTTACCTACTAAAGGTGTGCCAACGGGCTGTTATTTCCATCGAAGGTGCCCAACGGGCTGTGTTACCCACTAATGGTGTGCGAATGAGCTATTTTCCAACCGAAGGAGCCTACTAAATGTGTCAACGGACTATTTTGACCACTGAAGGTGCCTAGCGACAATGTCAACGGGCTGTGTTGCCTACCAAAGTTTATCCAACCTATTGTGCTTCCCACCAAAGGTGCCAATAGGCTGTTTTCCTACTTAAGGTTCCTGGCGATCGTGTCAATGGGCTGTTTTTTCCACCAAAGGTATGCCAATAGACTGTGTTTCCCATCGATGTTTTGCCCAATGAAGGTGCTAGCGACTGTAGCAACATATTATTTTGCTCACCGAAGATAGGCCATCGAGTTTTGATTCCCACTTAAGGTGCCAAACGGGCTATTTTTCCCACCGAAGGTTCCTAGTGACCATGCTAATAGGCTATTTTACTCATCGAAGCTATGTCAACTGGCTGTGTTTCCCACCAAAGGTGCCAACTGGGTTGTTTTTTCAACCAAAAGTCTCTAACGCCCATACCAACGAGCTGTTTAACCTACTGAAGGTCCCTACTGAATGTGCCAACAGGTTCTTATGCCCAATGAGGGTGCCTAGCGACATTGTCAACATGCTATTTTGCCCATCGAAGATGAGCCAACATGGTGTGTTTCCCACTAAAGGTGCCCAAAAGGCTATTTTTCCCACTGAAAGTTCGTGGCGTCTATTCCATCGGGTTGTGTTTCCCATCAAAAGTGCCCAACAAGCTGTTTTTCCAAACAAAGGTGCCTAGGGACCATGCCAACGAGTTGTTTTACCCATCGAAGACGTGCCAACGAGCCATTTTTCCAATCAAAGGTTTGTCAACAAGTTATTTTTCCTGTCGAAGGGGGCCAACGGAACATTTTGACACCCAATGGTTCCTAGCGTCAGTGTCAATGTGCAATTTTTCCTACTGAAGGTGCCTAATGACTGTGCCAATGTTCTGTTTTTCCCACCAAAGGTGTGCTAATAGATTTTGTTTCCCACCGAGGGCAACCAACAGGCTGTTTTCTCACCGAAGGTGCCTAGCGATACTACCAATGGGTCGGTTTGTCCACAAAAGGTATGCAAACAGGTTACTTTTTACACCGATGGTGCCTAGTGACTGTGAAAACGGGCTATTTTACCCACCGAAGGTGTGCCAACGGGCTATTTCACCTAACGAAGGTATGTCAACAGGCTGTTTGCCTACTAAAGATGTGCCAACAGGTTGTTTTACCTATCATAGGTGTGCTAACAAGCTATTTTTGGCACCAATGGCCCCTAGTGACTGTGCCAACAGGTTGTGTTTCCCACAAAAGGTGTGCTAAAGGGCTATTTTTCCATCCAAGGTGCCCAACAGGTTGTTTTTCCCACCGAATGTTCCTAGCGATCGTGCCAACGGGCTGTTTTGCCCACCAAAGGTACACCATCGAACTGTTTTGCTTACTAAATTTGTGCCAACGTGCTATTTTTTCATCAAAAGTGCCCAACGGGCTGTGTCACCCACCGACGGTGTGCCAATGAGCCATTTTTCTATCCCGAAGGAGCCTACTGAGTGTGTCAATGGCCTATTTTGGCCACTGAAGGTGCTTATAGACTGTGCCAACGAGTTGTGTTGCATACCAAAGTTGAGACAATGGGTTGTGTTTCCCACCAAATTGGTCAACAGGCTGCTTTTCTCACTAAAGTACCTGGCGACCATGACAACGGGCTATTTTTCCCACCGAAGGTGTGCCAATGTGTTGTGTTTCCCACCGATGTTTTGCCTAATGAAGGTGCCTAGCGAATATGCCAACATGCTATTTTGCCCACTGAAGATGAGCCAACGGGTTATGTTTCCCACCGAAGGTGCTAAACAAGCTGCTTTTCTCACCGAAGATGCCTAGCGACCATGTTAATGGGTTGTTTTGCCTATCGAAGTTGTGCCAACGGGTTGTGTTTCCCACTAAAGGTGCCAACTGGGCTATTTTCTAACCAAAGGTCTCTAGTGTTCATACCAACGAGCTGTTTTACCCACCAAAGGTGTCGAGGAATGTGCCAACGGGTTCTTTTGCCCAGTGAGGGAGCCTAGCGACTATGCCAACATGTTATTTTGCCTATCGAATATGAGCCAATGGGCTGTGTTTCCCACCAAAGTTACCCAACGGGCTGTTTTTCCCACCGAAGGTTTCCAGAAACTATGCCAACAGGCTATTTTACGTACCGAAGGTGTGCCAACGGGATATGTTTCCCACCAAAAGTGCCCAATAGGCTGTTTTTCCCACCAAAGGTGCCTAACGAGCATGCCAACGAGTTGTTTTGCCCACCGAAGGTGTGCCAACGAACTATTTTACCAACCAAAGATGTGACCACATGTTATTTTTCCCACCGAAGGGGACCAACAGAATGTTTTGCCACCTTGTGGTTCCTAGCGACTGAGCTACTGTGTTGTTTTTCCCATTGAAGTTGCCTAGCAACCATGCCAATGTGGTGTTTTTCCCACCAAAGGTGTGCCAATGGGCTTTATTTCCCACTGAGGGCACCCAACAAGCTATTTTTCCCATAAAAGATGGTTAGCGCTCGTGCCAAAGGGTTGTGTTTCCCACCGAAGGTGTGTCAAAGGGCTATGTTTCCTATCGAAGGCACCCAATGGGCTACTTTGCCCACCAAAGGTGCGCCAATGGGTTGTTTTACCTACAGAAGGTGTGCCAATTGGCTATTTTTTCCCACCAAAGGAGCCTAATGGACTATTTTGCCCACTCAAGCTACCTAGGGATTATGCTAATGGGCTGTATTACCCACTGATGGTATGCCAATGGGTTTTTCCCACCAAAAGAGCCTCGTAAATGTACCAACGAGCTATTTTGCTTATAAAAGGTGCCTAGCGATCATGCCAAAGTGTTGTGATTTCCACCGAAGGTAAGCCAAAGGGTTATGTTTCCACCGAAGGTGCCCAACAGGGTGTTTTTCCCACCAAAGGTGCCTAGAGGTCTTACGAACAGGCTATTTTACCCACCAAAGGCATGCCAACGAGGTGATTTACCTACCGTAGATGTACCAACAGGCTATTGTTTCCTCCAAAGGTGCCCAACGGATAGTTTTACCCACTGAAGGTACCTAGCAACTATTCCAACGAGCTGTGTTACCCACCAAAGGTTTGCCCAATGAGCTATTTTATTCATCAAAGGTGCCTAGCGTCTGCGCTAATGTGCTGTTTTGCCCACCAAAGGTGTGCCAACGACTTATGTTTCCCATCAAAGGTACCCAATGGGTTGTTTTTCTTGCCAAAGTTACCTAGTGACAAAGCCAACAGGCTATTTTGCCCACCGAAGGTTTGCCAATGGGTTATTTTTCGAACCGATGGTGCCTAGCGACCGTGCTAACTGACTGTTTTGCCGATCGAATGTGTGCCAACTAGCTGTTTTTCCCACTGAAGGTGCCTAGTGACCGTACCAAAGAGCTATTTTGCTCACTGAAGATGCTTAGAAATCGTGCCAACGTGTTGTTTTTCCCACCAAAGATGCCTAGCGACCTTATCAGCAGCCTGTTTTGCCCAATAAAATGGTACGTAGCGATCATGCCAATGAGGTGTTTTGCCCACCGAAGGTGGCTGGCGATACTGCCAATGGGTTGGTTTCTCCACTAAAGGTATGCAAACAGGCAGCTTTTTGCACTGATGGCACTAGTGACAGTGCGAACGGGCTATTTTACCCACCGAAGGTGTGCCAACGGGGTTGTTTTGCCTGTTAAAGGTGTGTCAGCAAGTTTTTTTTCCCACCAAAAGTGCCCAACGGACTGTTTTTCTCACTGGTGCCTAACAACCTTACCAATAGGTTGTTTTGCCTAAAAAAGGTGGCTAGCGACCTTGCCAACGTCTTGTTTTACCTAACAAAGGTTTGCCAATGGGTTGTGTTTCCCGCCGAAGGTGGCCAACGGGCAGTTTTCCCACCGAAGGTGCCTAGTGACCATGCCAACGGGCTTTTTTCCAAACGAAGGTGCCTAGCGACCATGCCAACGAATTGTTTTACCCACTAAAGATGCCTAGCGACGTTATCAATAGGTTGTTTTTCCCACCGAAGGTGCCCAACGGACTGATTTTTCGCAACCACGGTGCATAGCCACCATGCCAACCGGTTATGTTGCCCACCGAAAATGTGCCAATAGGTTGTTTTTCCTAACGAAGGTGCCTAATGACTATGACAATGGACTATTTTGCCCATCGAAGGTGCCTAGCGATCGTGCCAATGGGGCGTTCTTCCCACCGAATGTGTATTAATGGAATTTTTTCCTGCCAAAGGTGCCCAACGGGTTGTTTTGCCCACCAAAAGTGCCTACTGATGCTACCAATGGGTATTTTTCCTACAAAAGATGCCTAGCAAACGGGCTATTTTTTCCCATCAAAGATGCCCAATGACCATGCTATCGGGCTATTTTCTCCATCGAAGATGTCCAACGACCATGCCAATGGGTTGTTTTACCCAACAAAGGTGGCTAGCCACCATTCCATCAAAGTGCCCGTCGACTATGCCAACAGGCTATTTTTGCCATCGAAGTTCTGCTAACAGGGTGTTTTACCCATTAAAGGTGCCCAACAGAGAATTTTTCCCAACAGTGGTGCCTAACGAACGTGCCAACAGGCTATTTTGCACATCAAAGGTACTTCAAGACTCTGACAATGTGTTATTTTGCCCACCGAAGATTAGCCAACGGGTTCGATTTCCCACAGAAGTTACCTGGCGACCATACCAATTGGTTGTTTTTTCGACCGAAGGTGTTCCAACGAGCTATGTTTCCCATCGAGGACACCCTATGGGTTGTTTTTCCCACAAAAGATTCTTTGAGATTGTGTCAACAGGCTATGTTTTGCATCGAAGGTGTGCCAAAGGGCTATGTTTCCATCGAAGTTGCTCAACAAGTTGTTTTTCCCACCAAAGGTTCCTAGCAGTCATACCAATGGATTGTTTTGCCCACTAAAGGTGCACCAGCGGGCTGTTTTGCTTATTCAAGGTGTGCCAATGGGCTGTTTTTTCCACCAAAGGTGCCCAATGGACCTTTTGACCTCTGAAGGTATCAAGCGACTGTTCCAACAGGTTATGATACCCACCGAAGGTGTGCCAATGATTTGTTTTTCCCCTTGAAAAAGCCTAGCAAGCATGCCAACAGGCTGTTTTGCCCACATAAGATGCCTAAAGACTATGCCAACGGACTATTTTACCTACCAAAGGTGCCTACTGACCATGCCAACGGGCTGTTTTCTCACCAAAGGTGTTACAACAGCCTATTTTACCCATTGAAGGTGCTTAGCAACCTTGCCAACATGTTGTTTTGCCCATAAAAGATTTGCTAACAGGCTGTGTTTCCCATTGAAGGAGCGCAAAGGGCTATTTTGTCCATAGAAGGTGCCTAGCGACCTTGTCAATGGGGTGTTTTGGTCAACGAAGGTGTGCCAATAGGTTGTTTTTTGCACAAATGGTGCTGAGCGATCGTGTCAACTGGTTATTTTGGCCACCGAAGGTGTGCCAACGGGCTGCTTTCCCTAACGAAGGTATGCCAATAGGTTGCTTTCCCATCAAAAGTGCCCAACATACTGTTTTTCCCAAAAAAGGAGCCTAAAAACCATGCCAACGGTCTGTTTTGCCCATCGAAGGTGCATACGACCACGCCAATGGGTTGTTTTGCCGACAGAAGGTGCCAACCAGTTGTGTCGACGTGCTGTTTTTCTCATTAAAGGTGTGCCAATGGGTTGTTTTCCCCGCCGTAGATGCCTAGCGACTGTGCCAACTGGTTATTTTTCCTAACAAAGGTGCCTAACGATCATACCAATGGGCTATTTTGCCCACCGAAGATGGCTAGCGACTCTGCCAATGGGTTATTTTGTCCACCAATGGTATGCCAACCGGATGTTTTTCCCATTAAAGGTGCCTAACGGGTTGCTTTCCTATCTAAGGTGCCTAGCAACAGTGCCAACGGTCGGTTTTGGTGACCGAAGCTATGCAAATAGAATGTGTTTCCAATCGAATGCATCTAAACAAGCTCTTTTCCCCACTGAAGGTGCTTAGTGACTATGTCAACATGTTTTTTTACAAATTGAAGGTATGTAAACAGTTGTTTTTCCTACCGAAGGTGCCTAGAAAACATACTAACGATGTATTTTGCCCATTAAAGATGGCTAGTG